>JAJOOO010001871.1:0-94602 GCA_029582685.1 Solanum piurae
TCCCTGCCAACTGCCCAACTTTCAACGGGCATAACTCGCTCATACGAACTCGGAATTGAGCAAACTCGACGGCGTTGGAAAGATCGTTCCACAAGCTTTACAACCATAACTGGAACTACTCCTAACTCATCCTGAGATGGAAGTTATGACTGCTCAAAGTTGGCCAAAAACCACTGATTTCCACACTTAGTCAAATTTTCCAGATTTGAATTTTTTTCAAAAAAAAAAGGCTACTTTCAAATTTCAAGCTTCTTCATAGCTATTTCAAATTGTCGGATGTTACATTTTTGTCCTTAATTTTTTTATGTCTAGCGAAAAATTATTCAAATCGAAGATTTTCATCTACCACAATTTCTGTCGTTGGAGCCTCTACGACATCTTGAATTGGTGCATTAAGATCACGTTCATCCTCAATTATCATGTTGTGCAGTATACATGTAGTCATTATGTCATGTAACACTTCCTTTCTCCAAAAACGTGACGGTCCTGCAATACTTGCAAAACGTGATTGCAAAACTCCGAAGTCATGTTCAACATCTTTTCGGCAGATTCTTGTTTCATCGGGAAATAATTATTATGTTATGTATTGTATTTTATCTTGTATTTAAATTATTATGTTATATATTGTATTGTTATCTTGTATTTAAATTATCATATTATGTATCATATTTTTAAACTAAATTTTTCATCTTATCATTTTAATTTTGTGTATTCTTTATAGTGAAAATTAATAATAAAATCAAATTATATTATTAACTAAAATTAGAAAAAATTAAAATACTATTAATTCGGGATGAAGTAGTATATATTAAATAATATATTTTGTAAAATATTATATTACATTTAAAATGAATTATGAATATTAGATATTTAATTAATGACATTATATGTAAAATAATATGTTAATTAGAAAGTAATATAAATAATAATAAAATATTCAAAAAGTGAAATAGAGAGTGTTAATAGTAGTTCTCCACTAGTCAGCTCTCTAAATATGAAGAATAGAGAGTGATATGGAGGTGGGTTGGAGTGTCCATTCTCTATTTTACTCTCCAATTATAAATAATAGAGAGTAAAATAGTGGTGGATTGGAGATGGTCTTATCATGAGTAGCCGAAAACTAGGGGTGTACAAAACCGAACCGAAAGCCGAACCAAACCGTACACCGAGTCAAACCGAAAAAAAACCCGACTAGTGGTTTGGTTTGACTTGATTTGGTATTGAGAAAAAAAACCCGACTATATTTGGGTTGGTTTGGTTTTAACTAAAAAAAACCAACATGAGACCAAACCAACCCGACATTATATATGTAATTTAAATTTTTTATTTTATACTTAAAAATATTTACTTTGATATAATTTTAAAATATTTCTTATACTATTTCGTAGTTTTTATCTTTTAATATATTATTTCAAGTTTAAAACTTGAAATTCAGAATGGTCCAATAAAGATTATAGTTCATAGATGTTGATAATTATAATAAAACTTAAATCAAAATCAAATTAATACTAATGCAAAAAGAAAATTCATTCAACACTAAGAATGACAATAATATTGAATATTTGTTCTTTAGTTTTACATTGGTTTAGACAATTAAAATACATAATCTAATTTTAATTTTCCTTAAATATTTAGTAATGTAACTAATACTTATTAAATTTATTTTAGCATGATTTAGTACTTTTAAATTATGATCATTTTCATTATAACTTTGCAATATTTATTTTACGTGATGATTTCATTATTATTTTTTATTGAATATTTTAGTGTCATCAGTACTCGTCTCATATTTTGTGTTATTTTCTTAAGAAACACCTTAGATAATTGTATTTTGGTTGGACTAAAGAAATATTTGGAGCACAAGTTAATTATATGTTTGTATGCAAACTTTACCGGGAAAAAAAGTCCGAGGTTTATTAGTTTGGTTTGATTTATAAATTTAAAAATTTGGCACAATGGTTTGGTTTGGTATTTGAAAAACCCGAACCAACCCGAGGTTGAAAACCCCGAAAAAATCTAAATTTTATTAGTTTGGTTTGGTTTATAAATTTAATTTTTTTACACAAATGATTTGGTTTGATATTTAAAAAAACCCGGTCATGTACACCCCTACCGAAAACTATCAAATGCTTTTCATTCCGTCCAGTTTCATTTTCTGTCATTTCTATTTAATTAATTGAATATTAAACTTTAAAATAATAAATGCATCATTTTAAAATTTATAATCTTAAAGATGACACGTGTGGTAAAAATGAATTTTATCTTTAAGAATAAAACAAAAAATAAAATTAAAATTGGACTTTTTACATTATCTTTTTTTATATAAGCTGAAATAATTGAGGGATTAAACCCGCGCATGGATTCATAATTCACTGTCTTAATCCACTTAGCTACATCGACCCCTAGCCCCGCACAATTTGAAGTCTCTATCTACAATCAGATCGTACGGAGTACCAATTTTTAGAAAAAAAGAGGAAGGATATAATGATGGAAATGGAGAATTAAAGAAAAGGCAGTGCAATTTCCTAGCCGACTTGCTACTTTTGAAAATGGAATTCCCACAATATAATCAATCATATAGATTCTGCATATCAAATCTTTTGAAGATAATGAATTTCAACTCTTTAGCCACCATTTAATTTATATTCTCATATTCTACTCAAAATGATTCTATGTTTACACCATGCCAAGAAAAAAAAATCCCACAGAACAATATTATAGAAAAGGAAGACAAGTGGAGTATAGAATCATAACATAGGGGGGAAAAATCATACTACTTTAGTTTGTGACGATCTTAAAATTAACTATGTAAATATCTTATCACATCACTTCTTTTTATCTATTTTACCAGCATAGTAAGGGTGATAAATACATGTGATTCAAGATTTTGTTTTATTTTGTTCACTTATAAATTATAATTGAAATGATCGAAAAGGAAATGTGAATTATTATATGTTCTAACTTCTAAGGTTGAAAATATAGTGAAAAATCTTAGTGTGTGCTCATAATCATATACAGTAGCAGTCATTATGGAATTTAATCTTCCTTCATTTACTATTATATCTCGTTCCAATTATTCAAACTAATACTAACTATTACTATCGCTCTCTAATATTATTTCAAAGTTGATGTGACATTTTCAAATGAAACCGGTAGATCTTTTTTTATTTTTTATATATAAAAAAAACATTTCAAACTATCAGCATGCACGCTAGTCAATTTTATGTAGCTCATTGGGAGGAGAATCATAATATTCTCAAATAAAATGATACGATACATTAAAAATTTATGGCCATGGATAGTTTTTACTTCTTTTCAAGATAAAAATTTTGTGGACATATAATTAAGTTATTATAATTTTTTAAAATTTAACTTGGAAGTTTCAAAAGTTTTTTAATGTCAAATTAAATGATTGGAATTTTTTTCTCCTTACATTTGTTCGGTTTCATCCAATCACAAGATAGAATCACGTGTGAACAGAAGAAAGTAAAAAGTGGATTGTACTCTATAAATAAATAAATAAATTGTTTTTTATTCAAGTTGAAGAAAAGGAAATGCCAAGTGGGGTTAGCTAATCTTCAATTAGAAAACAAAAGGGATAAGGATATGCATTCTCTGGATTTAGCATTTTATAGAATCTTTTTGTTCTTATGTGAATTTTGGTTTGATCTTTATGCAAAGCTAAAGTTGAGCTAATGATCTCTATGTGAATATTTAGAACCAATGGGGCTACAAATTTGAATAAGAAAAAAAAGAGGACAAAATATTCCCATAAAATGTGGACACAGTAAAGAATCCTATTCGATGAAGCATCCCAAGCATGAAAAATACCCATTTATTTTGATTGGTTAATCCAATGGGCAAGTCAGATATTTTATACTACGTTTTTTGTTTAACCCATTATCAACGGACCCATATTTGATCCAACTCGCTCATTTGCCCCACCTAATCGTGACATCCTTTTAATGTGTTGGACGTATCAAACCACCTAGCCCTCTGATCAAAGACTCACAAGAAGGGCAGAAAAAAAGTTTCCACTGGTCTAATGAAAGGTCGTTCCTCAGAATCCTTCATGTACAATTTTTAATTTATCAGAAAAGTGAACAAATTCTGCCCCTTAAACAATCCCCCTTCTTTGCATTTGATCTCCTGTAATATCACTTGCAGAAAAACTGATGTTCAAGTCTACAATAACAGGATACAAAAAAGCTACTAAGATCCGATCATATTCTCTGAAGAAAAGCTACTGTAATGCAAAAGTTAGTTGAACCTTGTCACAGATGGTCCAATCTTTTTGTCTCCTGTGTCTAGACTGATTCCGTCATGGTAAGCAACACAGAGTGTACGAGCACCCACCAATCAGCTAAATTTACCAAGTTCCATCTTTTTCTTGATCGCCTTTTGACCATGGTATATGAATGAATCAAGTATCCCAGACACAGTGAAAACACCTGGATAATTTCCAGAAATTTAAAACATACAGAGTGCACAATCAAACATCATTGATGTGATGCAAGTGCTACTTTGGTCTAAACACAAGGGGCTAACACCTTTTAATTCTTGAAATGAAACGAGATTCTTCTGAGTATATAACCACGTATTTTCAAACAAAACAAAAAAGAGCATTGTAAATAGGCAAAATATGACAAGGTGACTACAATTATGACCAAACTACATGATGTGATTCACTGTGGGAGTAAGTCCTAGATGGTTATAGGTTGCATCAGTGTTGTAGAGCTACAAAGTGGTGTTTCATCCGTGAGCTGATCAAACATATCAAATTGCAGATATATAACATTATCAAAATTCAAAGGTTAGCTTCAGTGGAACCAACGAAAGAGTAAGAACAACCAGAGGCAGTCTCTGGATTTAACTTTGATAGATTCAACTTTCAAGGTTCTAATCATTGAACTCATAGACTTCTAAAATCATGAGTTCAGAATTTAATATTTGTTGAATTTTCGTAATTTTTCATATATAAATTTATACTCCATGTTGAAAATGATGAGTTCTACATCTCTGGGAATAATTGTACAACCCCTCTCAAAGGTTCATTTTCCAATAACAGAAAGAAATTAGAATATATAGGTGCACGGTGCACCGAGTGATACAGTGTAAGATAGAGAAACATTGGACATATATCGTCTTCTAATAAGAATTGTTGTCCTATATTCAACAAATTCTTGAAGTCAGTACTCCCTTCAATCCAATTATATGACATTCTTTCCATTTTGAGACATTTGAAAATGTTTAACACCGTCTGCCCAAGTCATGGTGGTAGAGTTACCCAGCACCTGTGCTGGTGGGAGGTAGCAGCTACCAGTGCAATAGTCAAGGTGCGTGCAAATTGACCCGGGCACCACCATTATAAGAAAAATGTTTAATGCCACTCCGTTGCTATATGACTTCCAAGATTTCAAATTCATTAATTTATTCAAATTTTAATAGTGTGAAATTAACATTAAAACTGTCACTTCAATATTCTTTCACCATCACTAAGATAATATATAAGTCAAATTAGCATATTACACTCTGTGTCTACTTAAACATTGTCACGTATAATAGAATAGAAGAAATACTTTTTACAAGATGTAATCAATATTAGCTAAGAGATGAACAGGGAAGGATGAAGACTATAATTACCTCCAACTATAGCACAGACATTCGTCAAGAAGTGTAAGAATGACACGTGTTGCTCAGTGAATGTTACCTGAAACAGGGCCAGATAAGATATGTAATTAAGGACAACAAGAAACGGGTGAAAACAGGAAAGAAAAAAAATCCATATTAAAGAATTGAGCAATAACTTAGTGGCAATAATACTTCCTTCCTTCCTATAGTGTAAAGGCTCAATGGCCCTTCCCCCCTACTACCCCAGGTCTCCACCAACCCCATTCTTTTAAAGAGATAAAGCCTTAATATAACAATTTACAGAGGTTATGATGAAGAAAATAAATAGGTTTCAGAGGCAAATTAACGACTTAGAAATTTGATCAATGGAACAATGCCAAACCTTGATTGGTGAAAGGTCATAGAAGAAGAAAACACCAGGAATAGACTGAAAACGACCAAAATCTGCGCCTTTAAAATGTTCGGTTACCGAGAACTGCAAACGATAAGCTGTTGTATCAGATTTTGTGGTCTATTAGCACAGCAAATGCAGGTAGATAGCTTGAAGAATTAGAAAACCTGATTTGACTGGATGGTATGCCCACTGACATCTGTATACACTGTAGGTACCACCTGTAGCATAACTAGATATTACTATCGACAATAACAGTAACTTTCCATCGATAACTCACAAAATTAGGTTGACCTAATGTTACAATGGTTATCATATGACAGAGACAAGAATTAGCATTCCAAGAACAAATAATGTGCCATGTCAACATGGCAATAGCAAATGCCAAAATTAAAGAATGCCAGATGAAGGTTTATGCAATTTTTTTCCAAATAAAGAAAGATGGTTACAGATTATAGTTATCATCTTTGACATTATTATTTCCACTATAACAAAACAATAACAACAACAAGAGTGTATATATACTGAAACATCCAACAGCAAATACCATATGGACATCAACAATTACAAAATGGTAGAACCAGGTATTTTTTATGTTTTTGTATCACAAACAGAAAAAGATGTTACAGATCATAGATATAACTTTTGACCTTATTCTTTCCACAATGACAATAATAATCCATGTTGCTCGGACTCTTCAAAAATATTGTCGTACCAATGTTGGGTACTTTAAAAATACACTACTTTTGGAGAATCTCACACCTTAATATGATATATGCTCTACTTCGAATGCACAAGAGAGTAAAAGTTGTACTACCCAACAAATCAAAAGAGTTGAGGTAGTAGTGAGAGTCTACATAACTTAGCAGACAACATGAACAAGCAATCAGATCAACGTACGCTCCTTTAATTTGAGTTTTGTTAATCATATAATACGATTTGTGCTTTTTCATGACCTTTACGCCATTTCAGGTACTGTTTAATATTTAAATCATGCATTAAACTACAAACCCATTAATTAACTTTTGCACGAAAACAAAGCGAAAGCAGTATCATCAAACTTTCATTCCAAGAGTTGCAATGTTTAGTGTTCAATGACAATTGGTGGAACATTTGGGATTCGTAAGGTATATTTAGTTTTTGAGGAAATGAGATGGGGAAAGTAGTACAACAACATACCAGTGCAATCCCACAAGTGGGATATAGGGATGGTGGTGTGTACGCAAACCTTATCCCTACCTACCTTGGGAGGCAGAGAGGTTGTTTCAGATAGACTCTCGGCTCAAGGAGAAGAGGAAAAGTAGTCTCAGTATGAAATAGGGTCTATTCACCCTTCGGAATGGCCCAGTGGTTTGGGCTTGGGACTTCCATGTTGGAGGTCTCAAGTTCGAAACCCCTTGCCAGCGAAATCAAGGGTCTGCCTTCTGGGTCGAGCTCGTCGCATCGGACTTGCCTAGTGCGGGTTACCTCTCCTATGTGGTTTGGGAGCTATTGCATAAGAGCAAGGGTTTTACCCTGTGCGCACCCAACGGGTAGCGGCTGCAGTTTTCCCTTGTCATAGAAAAAAGAAAAAGAAACAGGGTCTATTCTAACTCTTTTTGATAGTGTGATGGAACCTTCCTTCCCTAGAAAGGTAAATTGTTTTTGAATTACTCGGAACGAGAAAACATTGACTCGCGAAAAGGAAGTGGTCTGCATCTTTAGAAATGATTATCTTTCCTTCTTCTTTTGATAGATTACACAATTATCAGTTTTGGGGGATATAGTGGGGCATGCACCAGCTTGTGGATACATCAACTAGTCCACTGGGAACTTGCTATAGCCCACAAGAACAGGTCTCAAGTTTTTGCCACCAAAACTGGGCAAATGGATAGCCTTGGGTAAATGAGCTCATACTGATCATAGGAGTTTCATAATGGTTGAATTGGTCCTTAAGCTTGGAAAACCAACTACTTACTAAAGGACTAAATCTCAGTAACTCAAAGAGCTACTACCTCTCTCTCTCTCTCCATCTCTCTTTAAAGAAAAAAAATACAAGTACAAGTGACAAGGGGAATGGGGAGACGGGACGGGGAAAAGAAAGCTCTAGGCATTAATCCTTGACCACTCTATGACAAGTAAGCCAGGAAACACTAAATCAAGTGAAAATTACAAACTCACAGAACTTCATGTAAATAGCAGAGAAGAAAGGAAAAGTAAGAGGGCAGTCACAGGAAAAAATGTCAACCTTGATAAAATACTGATACATGCCGTGGGGTGTTTCTTGTGTCCATGTCACACTGCAATTTGGATTGAAAAAAAAAAAGGAACAGTCAAAATACACGTGTCATCGTACATCCATCATATAAAGACACCAGCGAACAATGTAAAGACTAGCAAAAGTGATGTACCCATCAAGAGGATTCACAACACCTGGGAAGTATTCTCCATAAGTTAATCTATTGATCTTGTGACTAATCTGTTGAAAGTAGTTTTTAGTAAAGATACATTTAGGCACCAAAAAACAAACATGAACAGATGAACCAAGTTGCGAAAACATCTTACATTATAACTATCCTTCTGAAATGTGAGCAAATCATGGACATGAACATTTGACTGCTGAAAACTCTTCCCAGGTGCAAAGTGGAAATTTCCAGCCACTTTATTGACCTCCAAGAACCCATACATATTGCATCCTTCACCTTCTTCCTCTTTGATCTTTTCTAGGAAACCCTCTCTCTTACACTAACTCATATGAATTTCGAAAGAGAAAGAAGAAAAATCAGCCATGAGTTCGATCAGCACATCATGAAATAATTAAAGCTCAATATCCATGCAATCTTTTCATATTAATTGAATAATATGTATGCAAAATATGTTAAAATATATGAAGCAAAAGCAGCATATTTTGAAGTTTGTCATCACGCTATGCTAGTGTTCAGGGAAGCGTGAAGCAGAAAAAAGCGAACAAGGCCCTGCTTCTATTAAAGCATGAAGCGAAACGCAATTTTATTTCTTTTAAAAGACCAAAAAAAAAATATACAAGGAAATATTCAATTTAAATGGAGTAATAAGTAGATAACACAAAATCCTCCATAGGACAAGCAAATCAAAACTAAAACATAAATAAATCAACATCTTATCACATTTGAGTCTTTAACTCAATTTCTATCCGATAAACTTTTACAGTTCTTCCTTCGCATGAGCTGGGCAACTTGGACAAGCTGTACAGTTCGGATTACCATTTTGTATCTTGTTACAAAAGAGACATTTAATATAGGTCTTGTTGGTATCACTAAATTTCTGTTCATACATCCAAGACGGGTTTCTTTGTTTTTAAATCTTGTGACGCCATTTCTAGTTTGTCTAATATTTCCCACAAACCAAATCCTGCAGAAGTTGCAGGGCTATTCATCAAGAGCAAAAACCCATTTGATACATTTCTGCTCCATTGTTATTTCTTATAAACAGAAAAGGAACTTCCATCCAACTATTTGTCACAAAATGGTCTAAAGAATTGATCTCTCAAAATAAACACTTATTTAAAAGATTCAGCTTACACTCAATTTCTTACCATTCTATAAGTTAATAACTTTTTTAAAAGGGCAGTCCGGTGCACTAAGCTCCTGCTATGAGCGGGGTCCGGGGAAAGGCCGGACCACAAGGATCTATTGTACACAGCCTTATCTTGCATCTACGCAAGAGACTGTTTCCACAGCTCGAATTTGTGACCTCCCGGTCACATGGATAACTTTTGATTAACAAATGTACTACTTATTACATAAATCTATTCTAAGATTCGAACAGATTAAAGAAAATCCCTAAAAGTAATGATTACCTCTCACCTAGTTGAGGGTTTAAGGGAAAACCATACCACTTTATTCTCAGAAGTGATGGTTTTGCCCTACCATCTTATTCCTTGCTCTTTTCGCAATCGGCATCTAAATCTTCCAGAGTTTGACATTTTCCCATTCACATTTATTGAAATGGTTTTACTTTATTCCTCTGCATCTCTACCAAATAAAAAAAACAGAAGGAAAAACAATAAAGCTAAATTTCAAATTCTTATTTTAAACTCTTTTCCTTCGTGATTTAAGTTCTGTGCATTATGTGAATTAACTATGAAGTTTATTGACAAAGAATAATTCTTGAAATGGAAGAAATAAACTCACCCATATTCTAGAGTTTAAAATACAATACATTACATAATAATTTAAATACAAGATAACAATACAATACAATACATAATAATTTTAAAAATCACAATAATCATTTAATAATCCGGTAGGTCGTTTCCAAATTTAACAATATTCGGAACAAAATTAATGTATGATCCAGAGAAGTTGTGGATGTGTTTGTGTTTGTGGATGTAATAAAATTTTATATTACATGAAAATCATGTAGGGTGATTATTTGGAAAAAAGAAAGAAAGGATTTAAAATATAAATAATAATACAATATTGAGGAAAGAGAAGAAGATTCTTTTTTAGAGAGTGAAATAGAGAATTGGGTTGGAGTTGGTTGCCTGAAAAAATAGAGAACTCTATATTTGGAGAGTGAAATAGAGGGCAAGGTTGGAGATGCCCTTTCCGAGCTAGTTGTCTTACATAAAACTAATTGCAGAAGATATGCTAATATGAAAATTACATGAGATATCTTGGTAATTAGAATAAAAATCACACAAGGTTTCTGTGATTACCCGTAATATAATTCTACTAAACAAAATTGATTGAATATAATCTTGTTTCAAACGTCAAATAAATGCTATCCTAACAGCTAATGTATAAAATGTACAGTGTCGAATGGTCACAATTGACCTTTGCCTATAGTTAAGAAAAAAAGTTAGATCAATCACATTCATTCCATTCAACATACACGTATAAAAATTATCATGTCACATTTGTTTCTTTGAGATTGTGAAACCATAGTGCTCACAGTTCTTCTATCACATCCATGTTATGTTTCATAACTTCGATACGAGATGCAAAATGGAAACTCAGTACTGTTAATTTCTTAGATCAATTATTTTCACATGAGAAAGAAGCCATGGTAGTTGAACTTTCATGGAGGAAAAATGACTCAGTTTCAGGGAATAATTTGGAGAAGAAGAAAACACACAAAATATGTAACTCCTTCAATGATCAATTTTCAACGTACCTGGTCAATTTCATCTGGGTTTGTCAATGCCCAACCTTTCTTTCGATAGGCTTCACGAACATCTTCACAGGTGTTACAACAATGATCATCTGACTGCAAAGTTGACAGGAATTCAGAGTTGGTACGTATAAGAAACAGTTTAATGAGATAATTATCTGTATTTGTGGTATAATCAAGGACAAACAAAAAGAATGGATGCATGAAAGTAAACAAAACTATGAGATTAAATTTACAAAGAGAATACTACAGCTTAAATCATAAACTGAGAGAGATTTCTAGCATCAAGAAGTAGGAACATACCCCTTCAGCACCAAAGCAGGAACCACAATATGTTTCGTTGTGCTCAAGTCTTCCTCCATGCCTTTGTAGAGGCCTATCAATCTGTTGTTGGAAAAAAGTCATAGACTCAGTGCTTGAAAGGAATAAATAGAGCATGCTTCTTAAATCAAAAGTCATAATTTTTATTTGATCCATGAAAATCCAGAATGCAAATACCGGCCAAAACTATTTCTTTAAATCCAGATATTTGACAGCTATAAAATTTGAAATAAAGCTTAATAATTTTTTACATCAGCTACTTTTGATAAAATAAAGAGTAACTTGTATCTCACCGTAGGAGAACCAATGCCCTCCTTCCTCGTCTCAATAACATTTCCGAGAACATCAATTCTTTTCTTGATGATGTCATGTCTCTGCAAGTATAAATATAACCACATCATACAAAAACCCAAAGAGCATACTCATCAGCATTAGAATTCCAATAAATAGTGCAAGTAGCTTGCAATTATCTGTACTTTCACAACTTTGGTTATTATTTTCAAAATGGCCTTAGCTTCTACAACAATAACAGCATGTCCCATACCTAGCTGAGAGTGATGCGCTTAGCTTCATTGCATACAGGCCCTCTTGCAGCCTAATTTACAATGTACTGTTTGTCTTACACAATTAAGCTTTTGTTTCTTACTAATTGAGAAATTAGCGTTAGGAAAGAACTTAGTCAGTTCCAAGGAAAGAGAAGATTACACACATAGTAAGACTTGGAGCCTCCCAACACATAAGCGAAGCATCAAATACTGAAAAACAAACAAAATATAAACAAAGAAAAACTCACATTTACCCTCGAATCTTAGAGCAGCTCAGTAGTGGCAGATACTTACTAGAAAGCAGTTAAAGATCATTTCAAAGAAACTCCATCGGCTTAGACAAGCATATACAATTTAGAAGATTATAATTCTTTCATGTTATTGTTATGTCAAACAAGGTAGGATGAAAGAGCAAGAAAATACACGTGGATAAAAGAACACTTTTTCCTTTTCTTTTCTTTTCTTTTTTTGGCTGAGTGGTTGAGGAATAGGAGAAAATCACGAGACCCTATTTGGATCCTATTACACAGCCCTCACTCAGTGTTGTCAAATGCTCATTTTAGGCATGCTTAAGCCATGAAGCGCAGAGAAGGTCGCACTTCACCTCATTTAGGCTACACACTAAGGTGTGTTCTTCATTGCCTACAAGTAGAGCTGTCAAAATGGGTTGGCCCAACCCAACCCTAACGGGCTAGAGAGTTAAATGGATTGGGACGGGCTGACCCTTTTAATTAAAGGGCCTATAAAATAGCAGCCTAACCCAACCCTAAGCGGGCCACGGGTTGGGACGGGTTGGCCCTTCAACAAAAAAACGGACAACATTTTCCTCTTAAAAAGAATACGAACGTTGATGTCCGATGAACACGACATCAATACATACATAAATTTATTCATGAATACACATACTTCAGTGAATATTTACAAAACATATACATAATAGCCAAGATACAACATTCGTAAGATTCATTCGAGCAAAAAACATTACATGATCACTATTTTTATAAACAAGACAATAAAGGAGAAATAAAAAATTTGGCATAAAAACAGAAGTAAAAGAGGTCAAAGATTCATAGTTATAATTAGGGTTGTTCATGGTTATGGTTAAAAAAACAAACCGAATCGCAATCCTAACCAAACCGATTAAAAAAACCGATATTTGGTTTGGTTTGGTTTTACTGGAAAACAACCGCAAAAATAACCAAACCGAACCGATAAATTAGATATATAAATTTTACAATTAATTATAGATTATTAATAAATAAATTTAAAATATTTTTTTAAATTTTAATTAACTTAAGTCTTTAACTTTACATTTTTTTCTCAAGCCCAACACTTTAGCCCAACTATAACAATCCTAAGTCCAAGTCCATCAAAATCTATTTTAGTCTTTACATACCGTACTTCATATAAAATAGTCACACTTTCTTTTAATTGAATAACTTTGTTCATGTAATGATAACTCTAGTATTGCTTAATTGAACTGACATTAACTTTTCTATGGATTGTTCATGTACTTGGTGTTTGTGTATATCGAGATACGTATGTCCTAAAAAAATTATTACTTTCAAACTGAATAAACCAGAAAAATTGAACCAAACCGAACCAAAACCGACAATAACCAAACCGACAGTTATTTTTTTTGTTTGGTTTGGTTTGGTTTTATAAATTTAAAAAACCGACTAAATTGGTTTGGTTTTGGTTTTAATCAATAACCAATCCAAACTGAACCACGAACACCCCTAGTTATAATGGAGTAATGGACTTGGGCTAATAAGAACATTTAGTGTCCTAATGACCCTAAAATGTAAAAGATATGTAAAAAATATAGTCTTGATTTTATATTGATATTTTAAAAATATTTATCGACAAAATCTTAATAAGTAAAACACTACTTAAAATATTTATAACAAACTTTTTTAAAATTCACAGCCCGCGGGCTGGCCTCTGAGGCTTGCGGGTTGGGCCTACAAGGCCAGCGGGCCAAATGAGGCTGGGCTAAAAAGCCTTGTTCCTAAATGGGCTGAAAAAATTGAGCCCAACCCCATTTAACTCAAAGGTTGGGTTAGGCCGGCCTAGCGGGCCAAGCCCATTTTGACAGCTCTACCTACAAATCCTATCTTTGAATAATGTGGTACTGAAGAACATACATGATTGGCAATAAAAATATTGATTAGCTCTGGAGACAGCTCAATTGGCTAAGATTGAGGGACTTGTGTATTAGGTTACAAGTTCAAGTCCTGCGCCAAGCGAACTAAGTCCAGTATTTAAGTGGATAAGGGTAGAGGGGTAGGCCTATCCTCCCAGAGTTTCGAAAGTTGTGGTTGACCCGAAAAGTTGGCTCCTTGACGGATTTCTAGGTCATAAAAAAGGATATATTTGTTGATAATGGTAACATTATAAAAAATTATATATTAATTGGTAAGGAAAGCATAATGAGCAAAGTTGCTAATTGTAGCTTTATATTATTATTTCCACTAGGAGATGACACACTCAGGTACGCACAGGGAGCAGATATTCAGCCATGTGGAGTGGCACACAATACTTCACAGAGATTATCTGGTCCAAGTCTCATTTAACTTGACAACTCAATGAGAACCATAATCCTAAAGGAAAACTAAGGATTTTCACTCTATACACAGAACTAGCATTCAAGAGAATGAAATCATGTGGGGTTGGGGAAAACTAGGAACTTAGTAACTGGACAATATAACCTGTTTGCTGCACATACAATGTCAAGATGTTGCTCTCCACTGATATCCATGGCATCAACACTGAGAATTGAACATGGAATTGCTGGAAAGGTGATATCAAACTGCAATTTCAGATCAAATCAATGTTACAATCAGCCTTTTGCAATAACCGCCTCAGAAATCCAGATCAGCTTCATCCAATCCTCAGAAATCAGCCAAGTTTTCTAGGCCATGCAATACAATACTATAGTGGAAGAAACAGAAGTTCTAAGAGTAAAAATAAACGATTTTGAGCATTCAGACATTCAAAACCTCAAAAACTCAGATAATTACATCACACAGCCTCAAGGTGGGAGTAACATTACATTGATGCGCAGTGTTTCTCCTCTTGAAGTATCCACAACAAGCTTTGTCTCGGTGGCAGCATGAAGATATAATCCTACAGCACAGCCAGGAGAAAAATAAAGACAAAGAACATGGAGCATGATAACAATACATCATAACATCATGTTGGGTTAAAAAAGAAACCCCGTCCCTTCCCACAAAAGAAATAGAAAATGTCTATTATCTAGTGCCATACCACCCATATATTCAGTATATATCACTAAAGGTAAAACAAAAATAGGGAGGTCGAACACAATGCACTTCAGCAGCCAAACTATTTGTGTCTCTTATGCAATCGGATAAAACTTGATTTCCATTTAACTTTAAAGAAATGACCAATTGCCGCAGTCTGCTAATCCCAAAGCACAGAAACACAAAAATACATTCATAAAGAACATTCAATTTCACGGATAAGGATATACAGAGACTTCTGAAAATTGACTGACTGAAAAATATAACAGAACTAAGTACTTAATAAATTTGCATAGCTTAAAGAGATATATGTTCTCATATCCTCACTTTGTTTCGATTAAATCTCATCACTCAAATAAAAATAATTAGAATGTAGACAACATTGTTGATACAAAAGGAACTACAGACTGCTACTTGTGTTAGTTTGAACATCTTTTGCCAAGCTTCCAACAATTCATATCAAAAGGCTGGAGAGAAGCAATTTGGTTCTTAGGTAATTTACTACCAATATTGGCAAATGGAATTGACAAAAAAATGCATTATTAAGACCACTGAAGACGTCGTGAAACCATGGAAGGTAAAGGTAGCAGGAAAACCATATATTGGAAGTTCAGGATGCCAAATTTAGCAGAACAATTGGAATGATGACATAACTAGTCAGGGATGTCAGAGGCCAACTCTTTTTCTTTCGTTTTCCTTTTCTTTCATCTTATAAGAACTAAGTTTGTGCAAAAGCTAATCTGATGAAATAATAAGGCAAGAGTCATCCTCCATATTGGGTTAAATGAAGACCATTACTAACAGATCCTATTGCTACAGATTACATTTTGGAAGCACCAAAATAATCATTCTTTCACTATGTGCATAGTTTGGTTTTGAGGTCAAATCCTGAATGGTGGAGATTTCATATTGACTAACAATAAAATGAAACTGACAACATCAAAATATCACATAGAATAATATAAAAAATGGAACAACAAACTCATACATCCATTTCGGAATAGGAAAATATATTAATATCCTACCACACAATTCTATGATTAAATAGGTTCATACAATATATACTGAAAACAAAAAGGAAGGGACATACGGAGCTCGGAGATGAAAAGCAAGGTCATGATGATGGAGGAAGCTAAGGTAATAACACCTCCGGAAAGTGTTCTGCTGTAGAAGTCCTCGTTAATCTTCGGATATGCATCCAAACTTCGTATTTTACTGATAAAACTATCCATATTTTCCGATCCTTCAACTGGAAATGCTCTACAAATTATGAAAATATATACGGAAATTCAACAAAATAGTAGTAGATTTGAGATTTATGCCGTCGTCGATGAACGATGGATCGCCAATTAGCTAATTATACAAACCAAGCGCTTAAGAGAATTCTAATTCCGGCGGTAGAATTAGCGAGTTCTCTTCTCCGTTCTCGTCCTAGTCCTTCTTTGAGAATGTGAATCTGAGAGATTTTATTGCGAGGAAAAGGACAGAGAACATTCGCCGGAGAACTGTGTCATCGTTTTTTCGTCTAGCTTGATCTACCGTTTTACGTCTCTCCTTTCTTTGGGCTTACTATTTAGGCCTTTCTTTTTGGGCTAATAGAGGCAATAACGGATCAGGTCCAATAAAGGACTGTTGAAAAAGGTCGCATTAGGCGGCTACCAGTTGTCTATGAAGACATTTCTTGAGTTAGTCATTTGGTTGGAAATAATTTATTTGAGGATTAATTATTTTTGAATTAGCTATTTTGAATAATTTATTTTATCGTGTATATGTGATAACTTATCTCATTACTGTAGTATAAATGGTGAGATAAGTTATCAAGAATATGACAATCAAACAAGACACCAAAATTTTATTCATGGACTATTTTTTTATGAGTAAATTTTAGGTTTAGCAAACATAAAAATCATATTTGTATGTTATAACTATAGTTTGTATAATTGCGCTCCATATGGAGCATCAGATTTGTATAAAATCGATGACAACCTCTTATTTGTATAAATCGTTGGCAGCGTCTCATTTGTATAAATCGTTGGCAGCCTCTCATTTGTATAAATAATTGGCCGCCTCTCATTTGTATAAATCGCTAGCAGCCTCTCAATTTAATTTTATATGTTTGTATATCTGCATAAAATTTGAATTTTGCATACAATTGAATCGAAATAAAATATTTATATATCAAAACTTTCTCTCTCGTGCTTTATACAACACAAATTATACATTGTAATTTGTATAATCTATGTTAGTATAAA
The DNA here is from genome assembly GCA_029582685.1 of Solanum piurae. Taxonomy (NCBI): domain Eukaryota; kingdom Viridiplantae; phylum Streptophyta; class Magnoliopsida; order Solanales; family Solanaceae; genus Solanum; species Solanum piurae. The sequence goes on from JAJOOO010001871.1 coordinate 17,540, forward strand.
GCGAGAAAGAGAGAAAGGCAAAAGAAAATTGGGCAGTGAAATATTTGTATTTGTATAATTATAAGTGTATAGGATGAAAATATATGTATTTGTATTTGTATATACAATTTTCTCTCGCTTTATACAAACACAAACGCATTTTATACATTTGTGTTTGTATAAAGTGAGAGAGGCGAGGGAGAGATTGGCGAGCGAGAAATAGAGAGTGACGAGCGATAAATCTGGGGAGAGAGACGAATGACAACTATTTACTACGGGTTACAATTAAATCAAACTGTTGTTATAACATTTAATTTGAATTAATAGTTTGCTCTTTTATACAATTTTCCCTTTTTTTATTTTGGAACTATTTATTTTTTGGGTAACTTACACAAATCACACTACTTTAGAATCTAGTTACTTAGATATACACTAATTTGCAATATTACATTCCTTACCATATTTTGGGTCTCGAATAAATGTATTTGTCTCTTTCTGATACATGCATCTCGTATCAATTAGTGTGTCTAATTAAAAGATATAATTGAAAGTCATTAATTAAGAAATGTGTCTAATTAAGAGATATGATTGAAAGTCATTATTTAAGGAGAAAATCACGTTTGAAACAACTTTAAAGGATATGACATATCACAACTCCTAAAAAGATAATCAAAATCATTATTATTTTTTTGGCGATTCACTAGATTCTGGACTTTTGAACTCAAATTCATGAACTGTTATTCAGATACATGTGTATGTTTTGTTAGATACATATATACTTAATCAAATACACTGATAAAAAGCTAGATACATATAATCTTAACTCAATAATGTGTCAGATACATAAATAGTGTGTCAGATACATTAATAATGTGGCAGATATATACACGCATAAATCTCCAGTACATGCTTATATTTATTCAGATACTTATAAACTTAGTTAGATATACTGATAATAGATACATTTAACTCGGTAATGTGATAGATACACCAATAATGTGTCAAATACAGAATAATTTCAATCCGATCCAAAATGTCTCTTTCTCATCTTCTTCCTCGTTAAGAAGAAGAATAATTAATGCTTGAACCCTCTTTCTATTTGCAACAAATTACATACTATCTTTCTCTTTTGTTTGTCAAAGTTGTTGCATGTTGGATTTTCAAATTTAAGTAGCTGAATTTTTTTGAGAATTTCGGTGGTAATTTTCATTCCCTTTTTTAACAACAATAAATAAACATTCTTCTCGTTTGGAGATTCACTGGTCATGAAAGAAAATTCTAAATCAATGAAATTTTACCTTAACTTTTAAAAACTAGAAGACAAACCAAATTGAAATCTATCACGAATATATGACTTTGAAAATGATTAAGTAGACACAAACCTCAAACTATTGTGTTGTAAATTCAGAAGCGGAGCCAAGGTTAGGAGTTTGGGGGTTCTAAATCAATTTTGTTTGGAGGTTCACATGTTAATATACATATATTTATTTAATTTTCTAATATATAGGATCTACGAAAAAGCTGGTGGGTTCGTCTGAACTCATGAACCCCACCTAGCTCCGTCTCTGTGTTGTTGATTCAGATTTGAATTTTAAAGGTTTAATGATCATGGTGGAGAGAAGGAAAAAAGAGAGAAAATGGTGATGGAGATGGAGGCTAACGAGAGAGAAAATTGATTAACATGAAAGTTTGAATTAGGGATGGTTTAATTATACAGATATAATTTTAAGGGATATGTTATCTAATCAAATCTTTGATAATATATTAAAAGTGGTAATATATGTAATTATTTGGAAGTAGATATAAGATTAGTACTCCCTCCGTCCACTTTTATTTGTTATGTTGCGCTTTTTGAAAGTCAATTTGACTAATTTTCAAAGTTAAATTTGATAACATTAATTAGATATTTTAAACAAAAAAATTTAAATATTCCAAAACTATACGAAAAATACTATAAATTGCAATTGTTTGCATATCAATATGACAAAAACTATATCATAAAATGTTAGTCAATTTTTTTATAATTTGACTCTAAAAAAGAAAAAAATGACAATTAAAAATGGACGGAGATAATATATATGATAGTGATATCTATGTAATAAGGTAATTTATCCTTATTTTTATCCCACATTCTTTCCTTTTTCATGTTTGTGATAATACTCAAGTTAAAATTTTAATATGAGTTTGGACCTCAACATCGATAATCCACCGTTTTATTCTTTGTGCTATTTTTTCTAGTTCACTTTTTTAAATCGTTATTTGTGTCTTAAATGATTAATCTGTTGTTTAGAAAATAATAATTTTGTTGTTAGTGCACAAATTTTATAAAATAAACTAAAGGACTCTTAATATGATTTTGCCTCAGGCCACGAGATCCGTTGAGCCGCATTTGTTCCAGAATTTAAAATTTAAAAATCAGTCTTCATCGTAGTATCATATAGGAAATTCATGACACTATCACAGAGTTTATAATTTTTCAGAATCATGGCAATATTCTTAATTTTTTCACTTGTTTAAATTTAAAATTCATGCCAAAGTTACGGTGTTTCTACATCAATTGTTGTTCCAAGATCTATCCTGAAAATGGATATCCAGTATTATTTGGAATTTTTACGTAACGGTAAAGGCGACAAAAAAAATTCAAACAAAAATGACCGTTATGTATATGTGATATACCAATGCTGTATAAATAGTGTATAATCATGTATGTATGGTATATAGCTATGTAACAGAGACGTATATACTCAGTGGCGTAGCCAGAAATTTCACGAAGGGTGTCCAGGAATTGTACACGAGTATATTTTTTCTTTTGGATGAATGAGTGCACTAGAAATTTTAAAATTAAACTACATAATATACATGAAAATTTTTGAAAAAAGTAGGTAATATACAATAAAAATTTGAAAAAAAAAGAGGCTTAATGTTGTTGCCAGCAAGATTTGAACTCACAACTTGGCTCTTTCAAGGTACCTTAAATCACTAGGCTACAACACCTTGTTGTGTTAAGGGTGTCCAAAATACGTTATTTAACCACTTTGTCTATTATTTTACTTGTATATATGGTATAATTTTCCGACGAATGATGTCCAATTGGACACCATAAAGACTATGTAGCTACGCCCCTGTATATACCTATACATTGTTTATACAATATTTATATATTCTCACAAAGTTAGTTTTTTTTTCCAATCTCAACCAACTCAAATCTCCTCTAAACGATTCCAAATTTTTTATATGAATTCCTCTCATTGTTTCAAGTCTTTTGATATGTTATTCACTTGAAACGATTCAAGTTTGTGGCATGTCAAATTTTAAAATTTGATCTTCGAAGTTTTTCAATGACAAATTGTTTCATTTTTCTTTCTCATACTTCAACTATCCTAGTCTTACTTTCCACATCTTGTCCTCCACCATAGCCACTCCCACCTCGTCCTGAACCACATTTTCCAACACTACAATCCAAACCTGCAATTCTCAGAAACGGGCCCGGGCCCATTTACAATGTCGATCCAGTTTCTTCCTCAGTTCAGGCCCAAAAAAGGCTAATTTTTATCCTTCATCTAATTATACGTTCCCCCCCCCCCTCATTAAAAACAGAAATTACTTTAACACAAATAAAATAGGGAAAATTACGCGTATAAGCAAACATATACTAGTTAATTACTTAATATAGCTATAGTTTACCTTAATTACATTTCGCAGCTTACTTTTAGCTATAATTATACAACTCAGCTTTTTAGTTTTGTATAATTCGCGCATTTGTATAATTCGGAATTTGGATAATATAATTTGTATAACTTTTGTATAATTCAGAATTTGTATAATATAATTTGTGTAACTATTTGCACTTCTGATGTTTGTAATTGTATAAATTCGTTATTTCGAGTTTATACAAAAATAACTGAATTATACAAATGTACCCGCGAATTATACAAACCTGCGAATTATACAAATTCGCGAATTATACAAATGAGGCAGCTTAAACTATAGCTACAACTCGTAAATATGCAAACTATAGCTATGGAGCATAATTAAGTTTATTATAATGGCTATTTGTGAAAGTTTCCCAATAAAATAGGAGGAAAAAACCTATATATATATGTAGATTTGTCCCTTATGTAATGTAGGATTCTGTGGAATATCTATTAGAACTTCTTTATGTAATGTAATTAACTTTTTGCGTCGGATTATACTCCAAATTCATGAAGAAGAAAAAAAAGCAATAAAAAAAAACTGGATCTTTGAATTTTCTAAGGAACATATTTACTTGCAACTTGCTAATTTTTCTTTTTAAAAAAATTACAAGTTGTTTTGATCTTTAATGACCGAAAAAAGTTGCACATAAAATTAGATTAGTCAACTTTTTTTTTCTCTCTCTCACTAAAGATTAAAATTAAAAAATGAACAAAATCAATAGATTCTCAAGAACCAAATTTTTTCTTCTTGATATTTTTGTTCCTTTCAAAATGGTATATTTAGGGAATAAAATATTGGATTTTAAAATTTTTATTTGGGGTGAAAAAGACATTTTTTTTAATTTCATATAAGGAGAAGGGAATTATATTCTTTTAAGATAGATTTGGGTAGGGGACCATATGGCCTTTGGAGTATTAAAATTGATTTGATTTAAACAAGATATATTACTAATTATAATTAGTGTTATCACACCAAGTGACGGTGCCTTATTCTCAAGAATAATCTTCTTTAATGATCAAATTTTTAATGAGAAATTGAATAACAATTATGTATAATGTAGAGGACGACACTTAATTATTTCAAGTAAGAAGTGTAATGATATACAATAGGTACTAACACGAGTAATTTTAGAACTAATTATTGTATTATTTATGTAAAGAAAATATATAAGACAAAGATAAAGGAGATAAATAAATTAAAGAAATGTGGTACTGTTTTAATTATTAATATGACGGCTGATAAGTGATAAGAATAATTGTACATATAGTATCTTACAATATAAGCACGTGAAACTTTTTTTATATCTGCAAATTGTATGCAAATCAAATCCCATTTCAACTTTGATTGGTTTGTGAGATCTTATGATAGAAGCAATATGGATTTAAACAAATCTAGGGACGTGCACGCTTGACAAAATTCTGATAAAATCAAATCCTTTTTTTTTTGGTATATATATCTTTAAATTATCATGTTCCAAAATAAAGAGTTCTCTAATTATTGGTCAATAGAATATTCATGTAACTTCCACTTCCGTAAAGGTCAATCGAGTTGATTGAGCATAGAAATTTTCATATAAGGGCACTAAGTTTCATATCATTAATTGTATGCATTTTTTCGATCGAGCTTGTCACATTAGCTTAGCTTGTTTAGTATGGATTATATTTTCTACGTGATTTGCATGTTATTATAATAGAGTAGAGTTTATTTAAAGCACACTTGAAGAGTAGCGAATTGCGGGTCCTTGCTAAAAAAGATTATTAATGTAACTGTTCAATTAGACTATGATTGCCAACTCGATTTTGACATGAATATTAATTTTCCAGCTCATACTTTTTTGTTGTTATTAGTATTTTTTCTATTTTTTCATAATTAACTTTTCATTGGTATATGATATCTCAGTCAAAAAATGTCCTTTCCGACAGATTGCTTCTTGTTGGTGGAAGAGTGACTAACATATGATTTTGGATTATCTTTTTCTAATAATATTACACTTTTTATCACTCGGTAGTCGGTACTAATCTAAGTCTAGCCTTTTTTTTTTCTTTTTTTTTTCCAGTGGGGTTCACACGTATTTAAAATTTTAATTTAATTTTCAAAAAAGTTTTGTAAAGTATCATTATATTTTGTTGAGTTTCAGTTTGATGATCAACAAACAATGTAATGACATTGTGGTGAGCTGGCTATTGGTGAATAATACAGTCATGCTCTATAAGTTTTTTGATAGAATTGTCACATAATCGCATTTGAATTAGGAGTAACTTTCAATAATAATGATATAATTAATGTAATTTCATAAGTGAGATATATGAGATGTGTATGATTGTACGTAGTCTTATTTCTATCTTGTGAGGATAAAAATGTTGTTTTCGATAGATCCTCGGCTCAAGTAAAACATAATAAAATTATGTATGGAAAGAAAAATACTACACAACAAGTAATAATAAAACCAGAGAACATTAATGTATTGTGTGAGTGAAAAGTAATTCTGATAAGAGGTACTAGATATCGCTCGACGACCTAATCATCTACCATAATCGTCAACCTTCATATCTTCCTATATATGACTATGTCCTTGGAAATTAAGTTGCGAGTGTGACATGTATATTCTAATTTCTAATCATATAATCTTTCAATTTCCAACCTCTCGCACCTCGTGCATAAATAATTGAATCGTGTTATAGGATAATACTCAAGGAAAGTCGTATTTTCTAATCATACCTCCTACATTCTTTAGGGTGAGGAGATATTTTTTTCATTGTGTTTATCCCCTGATTGTTGCTAATAATGCTGGTTTATACATTGCATTAGTTATTTTCTTGTAGATGATACATGCATTGAGAGAATTATGAGATCAAAACTAATTAGAAACAATCACATGCGTTAATTAGAAAGATCAATCTAAAGAACCAAGGCCGTTCATGTTTGAAGTTATTTTCAATTCCACAATTGGTCAAAGTTAGTTTAGTAGATATTTTGAGTTGTAACCTAATTCACTCGTTCAAGAAGTACTTTAATTTGTTAGGTATTTTTTTGCCCTTTTAATTAGGCAAAAATCACTACTAAAAACATTGTAAAAATCGATGGATAGAATTGATCTAATATTTTTTTTCCTTTTAATTAGGCGAAATCACTACTAAAAATATTGTAAAAACCGACGGATAGGATTGATCCAATATTTTTTTTTTCCTTTTAATTAGGCGAAATCACTACTATAAAAACCGACGGATAGGGTTGATCCAAAAAATCCAAGGAAAACCCACCCATTCCGTCATTTTTTTTTATAAAATAAATAAATAAAATTATATGATTATAAGAAAAATCGATGCAGTCCCTTAGTTTTTGAAGTGCAGAACTGCAGTTTATCAAAAGAGGTTGACAGGTTGAGTAGTAGAATTATTCAAAACCATAGTCCATAGAAAATACTTGAGTTCGATTTCAAGTATCTATATTTTTAAATATTTCTGAAAAACCAACCCCTGTCCATTGGTTCTTTGAAATCGAAATGCTGAAATTCGACGTTACTTGAGTGCGTTGATTAGAAAAAAACTTAACTCTGTACGTCTATTTTAACCTATTTTTTAGTAGTGAATAAAATTAGAAGTGTAATTATATATAATCGAGTGATTGTATGCGTTAAAGGGGTAAAGGAAGTCCCTTAGTTAGGTACTTATTAAACATATTAATTAATTGGAGACTTGGCGCTTGGAAAGCCACTCAAAGGCATCAGTGGAATTTCGTTGATTCTAAAGGCTACTTATGATTAACAAGTAGTAATTATTATAATAATAATTAAAGAAAATCTGTTGGTAGTTTGAAAAATGGAAGCATGCTATTATGATGGCTAAAAGCTAAAATATCAGTGCTGTCAGTTTATCTTGAAAAAAATCTAATGAAAAAAAAAATGTATTTACAAATAATTAAAAAAATAAGAAGGGTGGGGTGTTGAAGGAAATTTTTAATATTATCTTTGTGAAGAAGGGAATTAATGAGAGTAGTGGAGAATAGGGAATGAATCATATGTGTGAAAATTCTTTTATGTATATGATTAGAGAATATATAATTGGTCATTTTGGCCATTATGCATGTGTTATTTTAATCATTTAATTAGGAACCTGATACCTTTAGTCTAACTAGATTTTGGAATCATCTTAGAGTTATATATCGAGATTTGAACTAATTATTCATATTAAATTTGGTTTAGTTAAAATCAAGTACATGATAATTCTCTTCTTCTTTTTTTAACATGTGAAATATTAATTATTAAAAACTAGAAATTAGTACAAAATATTGTAGGTGCTTCAAGAGTACAATAGTTTCTAAGTTTGAGTCAAACTGTTATATAAGTAATACTAATGACCTTCCTAACAAAAGGATAATGATTATATTTCGTCTTTGTTTTATCTTTATTATTCACTTTTATCTATCCATTTTAGCATATTAAAAGATCAGAATAATTTTTAAAAAAAATATCGCGCCATTTTTTATCTGCACATATGCCTTTCATTTCGTGCAAAGTGAATCTAGTCAAGCAATAAATAGTAAACATAAGAAATAGTAATTGTAAAGGAACTATAATAAATAGCACATATTTTTCTCCTAGTAAGAGGGGTACTATCTCATGTATATTAAACTGGGAAATTCTGTTGATAAACTCTAATTAATTAAATTACTATAAGACTTGGCATTTCATGAGCATTCACCCTAAATTTGTGGTTCTCTCTCTCTCTGTGGGGGGGGGGGGGGTGTGAGGGAGAAAACGAACAAAAATTCACACTGAGAGAAAAAAGTGAGGGATAAAAAAGCTAGTTTGCTGGGGATTGCTTGAATAATAAATATCTTTCATTTTTAATTTTAAGGTTATGAATTCGAGATTAAAAAAACTACAACTAAAAGATACATATTTATCTTTTGAAAACATATAAGGTATTGTTTTTTGATACATTGGTAAATTAAACAGTACTAATTTCTCTCAAACATTGCAGTGCGTAAATTTTTCAAGAGCAAAAACTCCATTTCCTATTGATTGCATCATCTCATAATTCAAAAAATCAAAAGTCTTTATATTAATTTACTTCTCTTCAGATGTGGATAATATTTACCTTATTATCTTGGAATAGATATCAATATAACAAATTTGACAACGATATAACAATTTGTATAATACTTATCAGATATTCAAAAAAAAACATACTAACATGTAATATAAATAAGGTTATGAGTGTGTACATTATAAAAAAGGATCAACTTACAAGTAACATGGGATGTTAGTTAATTAATAAATAAACAATATCAATTATACAAAAAAAATATTATTGTACAGGTTTTTAAGATATTTTTTAATGTACTTAAAAAGGTCATGTAAAAATTGTTGCGCAGAGCATAATGAAGCCTTCCAAAAGCCAATGTGCACTAAGCATTAAGGGAAAATTTGAAAGAGACATTAGCATCATTGATAATTATTAGTGGAGTAAAAATAAAAAATAAAATAGGTATGATCTCTCACTTTACAATATATATCTCCAATAATCATGTTCTAAGAACTTGGCTAATTGCACTTTAATGAACATGGTTTTGCAATAAAGAGATATCCACATAAGTCACTATAAAATACCTTAATTAAAGATAAAGCTAAAAGTTGCCTAAGCACAAACAAACAAATGTAATATATACTTTTTTAGCCTTTCCCAACTTATTACTTTTTCTTCTTTTTATAATTTTCTTTTTTGCAATCTTAATAGCTTATGTTGGATATATGGGCAGATAAATACTTACTCGCATTAGATAATTATATTCAATTAATAATTTTTAATCTTAATTAATTATAATATGTTTCCTACATTCGTGTAAATATCTTATACGAGTAAATTCCTAAAACTTAAATCATTAAACATCTCAATCAAATGAATGATTTAAACCTTTGAGTTGCAAATTGTTTATTGTTCTTTTACCAAAATAGAAAGAGGGCTCGACAAGTAATGGCAATTAGTTTGGACCAAAATGTTGTATAGATGGAACTACAGCCACACACCACGTGTAGCTGACCCACTTCCCACTTTGGGTTCACACACTAACACAAAGATGCCCCCCCTAAGGAAAATGGAAACACAACAACATTTAGCTACCCCACTTTTAATACATATACTTCTCCATTTTAATTTGATATTAAGTTTTAAATCAGTTGATTTTTTATTATTGCTAAACAAATTCTCATATCACACTCTAACTAGATAAAAGTTAAGATAAAATAAAAAATAAAAAGAGGATTTTGTTTGTTTTTAGTTAGTGTTTATATATAATTAAAAACACCTAAAATATAATAGCTGAGGAGTATTGAAATTCAAACTCATGATCGTAGAACGCATAAAACTCATCACTATCTCATAAAATTATTGAAATCATACCATATTACATGAAACTGCTACTTTCTCTATGATATTATCACACAGCTACCCGCTTAGAAGACCAGCTCGAAACAAAAAAAAATAAAGAAAATGATAGTTTGGAGATTAATTGGGGTGAGGGTGGGGCTTGGGAGAGGTTCTTACAAGGGAGAGTGAGTGGGGGAGGTGGCACAAGTGGATGGAGCATTTTGGGCCAAAGGGCCATGATTAGTGGGCCCAGGTGAATCATCGCCAGGCAAAACTACTCAAAAGGTGAAATTGGGCCCATTGACGTCTCCGTTTTTTGCTTCTTCAAACTACCTGTAGGCCCAATTCAGCTACTAGCTGTGGGCCCAATTCAGCATTTAACTGAAAGAATCAATTTTTTTTTATAGTTATAATGTGGCAGTTTTTTCAGTTAAAGAGACTTTGGAACTCTCTCTGCTGCACCCATTACATGCCAAGTAACCAAATTATTCTTCCCCATTAATTATGGAATTTTGAAGATTACATTTTCTTTATTTATTTTAATTTAATAAAATAATATTAAGAATAAATCCCATATTGAGATCAAGATTAGATTTGATACTCATGAGGATCAAGTTTGATTCTACCTAGATTCTAATAATTAATTCATCCAAATTAGATGGGCAGAAATAATTCTAACCATTTTAGAATGGGTATTCTTGTAATATCCATAAAAAGCAATTTATTTTTTTATTTTTGAAAAAGGGCAGAATCGACTTTAATTACCCAATAGGAAAAAGAAAAACTTCTTTAATGTGATAGAGAAGTGAGCAATTTATTCACGTACAATTTTTATGAATCTTTTTCTTAACATTTAAGGTAGCTCCACATAGATCGTTGAAAAATCGAGATGTAATATGGTCCAGTAATTGGTTAATATATATATATATATATATATATATATATATAAGATTTTAATTTCTTTGTATATGCTATGATTCACGAGTTTACCCCACCTAAAATTAAATGAAAAACTTAGCAATTCGTCAATCAGTACTGTTCCACAAATAATTTGCCAACGAAGTGCTCTAATATATAGTTTCAAATTAGGAATGCTGGTGGTCGGTGTATACGTGAATAATATTTATACAATTATGGCCGAAAGTTCTGTTATTTGGTTAGGCTACAGAAGTAAATGTCAGTCTATCTTTTATAAAAATAAATAAATTTAATAATTAAGTAGTGTCATTTGTGTCATTTCAATTTGTGTGTTTTACTTTTATTTTTAGTCCATTTTAAAAGGATTGTTTTTTTTTCTTTTTGATTTTTAATATCAATTTTTTAATGACACATTTGATCACAAAATTAAAGAACAATTTAATACATTGACATATTTTTAATTTAAAATCAGAAAATTCAAAAATATTTTTTAAACTCCGAGTCAAGTCATACTTAATCCATACCTATTTAAAGGGTAATATATTCCTTTAAAAAAACATCTCGAATATCTCGTAAACTCTTGAGATATTCATAGAAAGATCAAGATATGACCGGACACTTTTAACAATTAAAACACTTCAAGAAGATGCACAAAATCCTCCTTTCATAGAGATACAAATAACTTCTAAGGAGTTTCAAAACATTCTATGTTTGAGAAATACGCAGCTAGCAATTTTCTATTCACAAAGAACATTCAGAGAGAAACATAATTTTAATCACATTATATATAAATAAAATATTCTTATTTCTTCATATTTTGTTTGTGGTGGGAGTTTATTTTTCGTACATTAAAAATTGTTGCAAATAAATTGTCACGTTCAGTGGGACCAAATATGTCTCTTCTATCTCTCACAAATCATATATGAAAATCTGAAGCCATAAAATCACAAATATAAAAACTCTATAATTTATAGATACTTCAAGTCTCATTTTTCAGTAACAGGAAAAACAAAATAAGACGGAGAAAGTATTTATTAACTATATCTTATATCATGTAATATACGTAACACTAAACTTTTGAACCAAAATTTATTAGAATATTATTTGTAATCCTATCATATCTTCAGATTGATTAATTAATATTCAATTCTAGATCTCTTAAAGTATTTAGATTTATCATACTTTGATATTGATAATCCAAATCAATCTTAAAGACGTTAATTAGCTAGTAAGAAAAAAACATACCTTCTGCGATAATTACAAATGAATGTCAATTTGAAAAAAAGTGTTAAAAACGTTAAATAGTATATCTAAAATGAGTGGATGATAAGGACACATACCTAATTATATTTTTAATAAGAGTTTGACAAATAACGCTATTTTTCTCAAAAAGAAAAATAATGCAAATTTATGAATAGTATATGGCCATTGTGTCGTTTTTATGCACACGGACTTAACACGTAACAAATATGATGTTACATCAAAAATTATTTCTACTCGTTAAGCATTCTTCTTCTTGTCTTTTCACAAAAACAGTAGTTGGCTTTGATCTCTAAGTGAAAGAGACTTGACTTTAATTTTTCACTATTTTGACGATGAAGTTTAAGTAATATACATCATTAATGTAAATATTTTTTATATGTAATAAGCTATCTTTATTTATTATTACATGTAGATTGTAGCACATTTCATTCAGGGGCGTATTTAGAGGGGGTACTGTGGGTTCATGTGAATCCATGCTATCCTCTCTAGATCATATATAATAGTGTTATATTTTAAAAAAATATTTAAATATAGATGTGTGAACCTACGTTTAAAGTATCATATAATAATACAATAATAATTGAGTGCACCTCTCTAAGTAAGGATAAAAATTTAAGTCTTATATCTATCTTGTTCTTTTGAGTAACACCTCCCCAAGTAGTTATCGATTATACTTTTGACGTTTCAACTAATTTTTCTTTTGCTTTTTTTCCTTTAATCTTTCAAAATTTTCAAGTGCCTTACATTGGAAGTTCCTAAAAAACTTTGCACTATAAATTTTTTATATTAAATCAAATGTGTATATCAAAATTTAAAACTAATAGTATTATATATTTTGGACCTATAATTTTTAAAATTTAATGGTTCATATTAAGAACCTAAAAGTCAAACTAATCAAATTTATATTTAAGATGCATTTTTTCATATTCGTGCACGAATTCCTGGATACGCCTCTGATTTCATCCTCAAGGCGTTAAAACTACACCTTTTAAAAAAGATTTACATGTATATATCTGTCTCTTTCTTTTTTTTACTAACGTATAGCACTTGGCGTAAATTTTATACAAATCATGTGTAAAACTTAAACTCTTTTACTATACTTGTAAAACATGAAAAATAGTGTGTTTCTTAGAGTATATATTAATTTGCATGAAATTCTAATAATAGAAATATATATATATAAGTTGATGTTTAATTATTTAATTTGATGGTTTTATGTTATTTAATTAGTTAAATGAGAGAAAAAATACTCCTAGGTTTGACAATATGGCATTCCTAGCTTGTCGAAGAAGCCACAACGTAGAACACACGTGCTTCATTTGTCTGGTCTGGACTTCCTTGTACAACTAATAAATTATGCTCCTAAAAAAATATGGTCGTGATTGTATTTAGTAAATCGAAAAAACAATTAATTAAAACAAATAAATGTCAAAAGTCCTGATATAATTTTCAAAAGAAAAAATTCCAGAATTAATTGTCCGTTACCATAATATTCACGTCTTTTACCATGAAATCGGCGTGTAAACACTTTACTCTATGCCATTGATGATTATGGTGATTATAATAATAATAATTAAAAAAAAAAAGAGGTTTAGGTTATATACATTGGCGTTACTTGTAAGTAATTTGTTTATATTATCAAATAATTTTAAAGGAAATTTACAAATAAGTCTCTTACAAATATAAGATATATATAATTTTGAAAATAACTAGATAGATTACCAATCATGCAGAAAAATTAAAGTTACATCCGCTCAACCAATTCAATGTATATTCCTTCCGTCTCATATTAGTTGATCACTTTTCATTTTGCATGGTGCTTAAGAAATAATAAATAAGAAGATAATTTTACTAATTCACCCCTTAAAAATTCTTTGGAAATTTAAAATAAACGTGAACACTTTCAAAAAAAAAATTTAATTGCAAAGATAGTATAGAAATAGTTTTACTAATGCTTTCGTAATTTAGTGAAGTGGACAACTATATGGGACACGGGACACGGGACACCTATTTTTAGTATAATGATCATCAATATGGGACGGACTATGGAGGGAGTAATATTGGTGAATGTTAAATATATCTAAATTCTAATCACCCGTTTGAATACAAGATATATAAATTAGTATCATTTTTTTTTACTTCGGTACAACAAATTGTAATGCAGAAGAAATTATTGGCAGGTAAATATTCTCATCCTAGGTCTTATTATATATATATTCAACATTGTCAAATAAATTTTCCAAGATTCCTTGCCATTTTTTTAATTTGAGGTGATTCTTTAATTCTTTGAGACTTTCTTCAATCTTCATTATGCATGTATGTTATAACTTGATTACTAGAATCAATTAAAAAAGATTTTACAACCCCATATAATTGACACAAAAAAGTATCTAGTCACATGTTCATTGGCCGTTAACCTTGACTATAGTAGTAATTTTTTTTGATTTTCCACCAGTCGCATTGGAGCCCGATTAAATCCGATCGTACACTGCTAGGTCTATTTGAGGGTGGCGCTCCCAACAAAATTTTCTCTATATAAGCTCGAACCCAAAATCTCTAATTAATTATTATTATGAATAAGTCCCAGCCACATTGCACCACAACCCATTATTGGTGTAGTAATTAAAGACAAATTGAAGTCAAAATTCGAGTTAGGTCTCTCTTCATATTGGGATTCTCAAAGGAGGAATTAACCAGGAAGGAAGGTTTCTAAACCTAAAAGTTATTCCCTTTTTATTTTCAAAAGGTATGAAATCAAAGATTCATTTCTTTGAACCTAGCATACATAATTACATAGTAGTAACATTTAGTTTGCCTAACTTTCTCTTTTGACAATTGTCGTTTATATCAATAAAAAATATATGTATATATATATATATATATATATATATATATATATTCTTTCTCTTTTTAAATTACTTATTCTATATCTCATGCTAATTAATATACCACATGGAAAAAGGATCATTAGAGAATGTCAAATTAAGCATCTTTATGGTCTCCGTTTGCGTCTATTCATTGGTTGAAGGGCTTGATTTGGGATTAGAAAAGCATAAGCGGAGCCATGCATTGCATTTACAACATATGTAGAACACTACCCAAAAATAGTTACAACTCTAGCTATAAACTTCGTCGTTAATATGTCAATACTCATTTATAGTTAACAAAATTTTATCGCTAAATAAGACTATAGCAATAATTTTTACTGTTTAATTACCAAATTTATCTGACGATATTTAATTTTTTTATAGAAAAAGTTAGGGAAATACTTTTTCCATTCACTTTTACTTGTCATATTTAGAGTTGACACATCTATTAAAATAATGATTGTATAACTATTTTACCACATTATTTCTATTAACAGTATATCTTCTTTTGATATGTTAAACGTAACAAGTAAAAGTGAACTGATGGAGTATATACAAATTTAAAAAATGTGTATTTTAAGAAAAGAGTCCAAAAGAGAATCTCTAGCGAAGTTTCTCAAATCCCAATAGTAAGAATTAAGGAGAATAAAAGTAATTGACAAATATTCATCATCAAATCTTAATAAATTGGAGTTTGTCTAATTTTTTAAATTTTACTTTTTATGTTCCTTGAATATTTCCTCTTAACAAATCGGTGTGGTCGGTTGATTTCATGGATTTTAAAATTTTCCCGATCATTATGCAAAAGTTACTCAATCAACAAAAAGTTAAAAAAATATTAATTTTCAATATATTCCCCCCCCTCCCCCCCCGCCCCCCCACACACTCTAGGCCATGCTAAAAGAAAGTTTGATTCTCACCTTAAATTCTACTAACACAATTTCCACGAAAAAACACTCAACATATTGATTCTTTTTTATTAATTTTTTTTTTAGTTTGTTGTAATAAGAAAGAATAAAAATTTGTTATGTGGCCCAATGACAATAGAAAGGACATAAAATAATGGAAAGATGAGTTCATGCAGTCATGTACTATACTACTATGTTTTAATTAACATTGTAAAAAAAAAAAAAAAAAAAGGACAAGAAGCTGCTGGTTTTTTTTCATGCAGTTGGTTAGTTTTTAGGGGCTGCTAGTTTTAATTTAAATTTCAAGGGGCGTTATGTACGTAGGGGTTTTAAGGTTTGAGTTAATATTTGGTGGTTATTAGGTCAGGTTGTTTATATGTTTGTTAATTAATTAATTAAAGGCGGTATCTAGAAGTGATCAAGATACTTTAATGTTTTATTAATTTGGAAGAAATAATTAATGAAAAAAGTGTACTTTTAAAGGTCTACATTTTATAGTGAAGACAATTCTTAGTGGTTGAAGCTTGACATACAAGAAAAATGGAAAAGGTTGACGGTGCAAAGTTTAAAATGAAAATTAATAAGGTCGAAGTTTTTGAATAAGGCAACTAAAATGTGGTTGTTGGTCTCTTAGCTTGTTTGCTAATTAAGGACCTTAGGTCTTAGAATTGCAAGGCATTGGGAATTTATATCGTTGTTTGGTACGTGAGATAAGGTGAGATATTTCAGAATTAAATCTTGAATATAACTGAGTTTGGTAGATGATATAAGTTCGCCCCCAACTTAAGATCATTTCGTTCCATCTCCTAAGTGCGATAAGTTAGTCCAGGAATTATAATTCAAAACTATCATCTCAAAATAATTTAATTCACGTACCAAACAACTAAATAATACTAAACCCCAAAAATAATACTAATATATGTTAATTTTAATATATATTATAGTAAGTTGTATGTATTACTTTTCAAATTACTACGTTAGCTTATAATGGATGGTTGCTATTTGCTTGGTATGGCGTGATAATGTAGACATTATTTTATTATTTAATGTATAAAAACTAAACTCTTTTTAATTTATGAATAGTCGATTTAGTCGATTTTTTAGTAGCCGCACGCCCGCATCTATTCAACATATTATATTTGGTAATGAAATGTTTAAGAATCATAAATATCCTCAAAATAGAGATCTTAATATGTGTATGAAATTGATGGGGTGAAGCATTCAATTGAAGTAAGAGTTTGCTTCTAGAATTGTGCTCTCCTTCAATTTAAAATAAATGAATTTTTATCACTTTTTCTATAGTCCAAAACAAATTTTTTTACAAAATTCAAAATCATATTAATTATTCGTTTTTTTTTTTTAAAACAAGAAGAGCTTTTCAACAAAAGGTAATATACTATCATCAACCAACATTTTCAAGAGGTGTGCCACCTCCAAAAAAAAAAAATTTATTTTGAATCGAAGAAAGTATAAGATTTATGCGTTATAATTATTCTAGTAGGATTGAGGTGCCTTTCGTTTTTTCTTTTTCACCCATTTTCCTTCTTTCCCACCTCTTTTAGGTATTTTTAAAGACAAATATTAAAAAAAATTCATCCATATAAATACTATACCACATTCTAATATAATTGTAAAATTGAAATGTAAAACGAAAACATAAATAGTAATGATAAAAGTGAGTAAAAACCAAGTATACTTCTAAAAATGGAAGGATTGCACTTTTTACCTAATAAGAGGGAATGTATTTATTTAGAGAAAGTTTTTTTTTCAATTGTCAGTAAGGTTGATTTATTGATTGGCAAAGATTCCATCTAATTTAGAAATCCCACAGATTTCTAACAACTTGCGTAAACAAATTTCCAATATATTTCTTTGGAGCCTTATAATTGGGAAGCTAAAGTTAGTAGCTAGCTAAGAATCAAAGTGAATTTGGTAAAATTAAAACTTATTCTACTTGTAGTTAAAATGACGACACCAAAAAAATTCTACTTGTAGTTAAAATGACGACACCAAAAAAATGAGTTAGATTTTTCAAACTAATTAGAAGTAAATTAATTGAACTTGTCTACATAACTACATTATTGATTTCATTAGCATGTGAATTGGCTTGCAATATTCTACTTATGCAAACTTTGCTATACGTTTATTTGCTTAGGAATTCATATTCTAACTATGTCCCGTTTGTTGTTTTGCTATTGTTTTTCTCCTTTTTCTTTAGCATGATTTCTTTATTATTGTATTTTCTTTCTATTCATAAGTTTGAGATGTATTATTTGAACAGAAGGTCTGTCGAAAATAACATCTCTATATTCACTATGTAGAGGGTAAGGTTGCGTATACAATCACCTGGAACTTTTATGTGGAATTACACCGAATTTGTTGTTGTTGTTGAAATTGATCTCTAGCTAAAGACAAACTACCCTCTTAAATATTTTGTTACTATAAACTAAAAGAAAACGGCTTCTCTCTTTATACAATCATGTAAACACTAGAAATTTTATCATGAACATTGAACACAAGTTAAGCATTTCAATTATGATGATTAGAATTAGTATACATTTTACTCGTTTTTTACTCGTTTCTATCACATTTTTTATTGGAGGAATTATTAGTGTAAACTTGAAGGTACATGCATGATGACATTATTGTGAAACATCTAAGTAAGATTTAACTTTAATAAACAACGGTCTTAACATTGACATGTTGTAATAATTTGAACTATATTAAAGTAAGTGAAGCTAGCTGGACAAGAAACTTTTTTGTCATCTTTTCTTAATTAAGTGTACCAAAATTGTTTTCATGTCATGAATTGAAATGATTAATAATTGAAATTAGCTAATGATGTAACAAATTAATAATCACAAATAATATATAGTCCAAACTGGGAAAAAATATATTCTATATATTATGTTTAAACAAAGCAAAGTTCTTGAATAATTGCTAAAATTTAGAAATTTCTTCTAGTCCTACTAAATTCACGTTGATCATATGATATTCCCTAACATTATATTCTATTTTCTTTTTTTTAGTAAAATTTTAAAATTCCATCAACCAATTAATTGAGTATTTTGTGACACAATTAGCTGTCATCTAATTTAGGGTACCATAGCCTAAGGTCTACAATAGAAATTTGAAATGGCTACGTATGTAAAGTCTTTAATTAGGTAATATACCAAGAACTTAAATGGAAATAAAGGGCCCTTTACATGCAAAATGTTACACAACTCCTGTTCTTTGTATTTCGTTTGGCAGAGTTAATTAAGTATAAATTTCTAAAGGCAATGAGGTCGTTTACGGCTCGTCAATAAAGTGGATTGAGAATTATGAAGTTTCAAATTTAAATTTCAGTAAATACAAAAATATTACTAAATGAGTTCTTCTCATTTGTCTGAAATTTGACGGACTGAGTTATTTAAAATCTATTGATAATGATGTTGGGTTCTGAAGGGTGATTAGGGCGTCATGCGGAAGCTTACAATTTGCAAATCATATAGTTGATAAATCAGATGACAAATAAAAGCATATTAAAGATATATTATTAATATGGTTTGGTCAAACGACCTACATATTGAAAACTAATATTTAAAAAAAACATAACTATGTTTAGGAGAAAATCTCCCCATAAACAAGACTCTTAAATGACTACATTGTGGATTCTCTTGTTGTTGTGTTAGAAGAAACAAACCTATATTTATAGAGTCCTAAAACCTTTCCTACTAGAAAAGAACTAGCTACTCTAAAACATATTCCTAAAAGGAAAGAATAAACCAAATATGAAAGAATATTATATTTTCCTTTCAAGAAAAGTAAAAACATTTATGATAATGTTTTGTCTTTTCTTTAAGGAAAAATAAATCTTAAATTATGGTAAGAAAATCAGGGCAAAAACCTAACAAATGAGAGATATCTAACTCATGAAATTAATCGATATATGCAAAATATATCATAGGTTTATAAATAAATAAATTACTGCATCCCTATTTCAAAATATTTAACACAGAAATTCAAATTTTAAATTATTTTTTTAATTACATAAGAATTACACCATATGATACTTTTTGTGTATTTTCAAAATACTAAATTTAGATTAAAAAACGAATTACTCGATTTGGTTCATTTTTTTAAAAATTAGTCAATTGGCTCTTGAGTTTTGACAATTGAAAAGGTGCCAAAAAGATTAGGAAAAGAAGAAGAATATCATTAGCTGAAAAGGTAACTAAGACCGTTTAGTCGGCTAGATGCATTCTTCCCAAAATTAAATTGAATTACAAGAACTTAATTAGTATCATTAGCTCCTCTTAACCTATAATTAACAGTTCACATTAGCAGATAGTACATTAAATCCAAAACAAGATCACCAAAATACTCTAATTAATCACTTACCAAAATAATAACACCCTCTAATCTACACCCCCCCCCCCCCACCTACCACCACCAAAAAAGTGAAGAGTTTCTTTAAAGGGTAGGGATTTGTACTATATGACTTAAAATTACTAACACCTCATTTCTACACCAAATTATATTATTTCGTTTCAATTCATATGACATTTTTTGCTCGTCAAGATTCAAGCTGTATAAATTTTAATCAATATTTTAAAATATATCTTTTATTATATTGACTTGAAACGAGTTGCTATTTATAATACTTTTTGTATAATTTTTAAATATTGAATTGATCTGATTCAATTTAGCTTAGATAATTAGTGACAATCAAAAAATGAAAAGTAACACATAGATTGAGATGAAAGAAATATTACATATCTATTTCAACTTGTTCAATTTATGTGACATACTTTCCTTTTTCATTTGTCTAAAAAAAAAAGTCACCTTTTTATATAATTGAAAACAATTTAACTTCAAAATTATCATTTTACGCTTAATAAAATTGATTTACACACACAAACGATCAAAGAAAGTTTTATACCACAAATTTCAGAAGTATTTTTTCCTTTTAATTTTTTTTATATCAAATCAAATAATGTTACATAAATTAAGATAAAATATAATGCACTATAACATATATATAGGTATCATACATTTATCATATTAGAATAAATATCGAGTGTGAATAAATTTGAGGGGAACATAAGTCCGACGCATAGCTGAGTCGTCTAAGGGCACAAAAGGTAAGAGGCGGAAAAAGTGTGGTGCCTTCGTCTCTTTAATGCCCTCTCTCTAACCTATAAATTCACTCCTTCCCCCCTTCTTCTTCCCCTGTCTCACTTCTCTCTCACTCTCTTCATTTTCTCTCAATTCCCTTCCTTTTTTCCACTCAATTAAATTCTCCAGTCTTCGAATTTGCTCTGTTTCTCAAATCCTCTGTTTTTTCTACTATCACTTGTGTAGCAAAAATGACTAATCAGAATGTAATAATTTCCGACCCGAGATCAGGATTCGACTCTTCACTCTTATCATTCTCCCCGGCCGGTCCCGGTCCACTACCGCAGCCGGGGAGATTCATCGCTGTTCCAGCGAAGAAATCATTCAAAAATATTGATTCTACTGATGCAACTAGAATCACTGCTTTACTTGATTCCATGAGAGCTTCTTCTCCAACTCGAAGATCCTCAGAAACTGAAAATCTCAAGTCCTGGATTGTGAGTTCAATTTATTCAATCTCGATTCATCAATTTTTTATTTTATCATAATAAATTAACTTATTGAGTTATATTGAACAGGTTCATCATCCTTCAGCTCTGAATATGTTCGATGAAATTATAAATTCTTCGAATGGAAAACAAATTGTAGTGTTTTTGGATTATGATGGTACATTGTCTCCCATTGTTGATGATCCTGATAAAGCCTTCATGACTTCTGAGGTTGGTGTACTTAAAATCTAATCTAAATTACTCCTAGTATAATTCGATACAATTAAAACTAAATTACTTTTTTTATGATAAATTTTAGATGAGGGAAGCAGTAAGAAACACTTCAAAGTATTTTCCAACAGCAATAGTGAGTGGAAGATGCAGAGCAAAAGTGTTTAATTTTGTGAAATTATCAGAATTATATTATGCTGGAAGTCATGGAATGGACATTAAGGCGCCTGTTAAAGGGCGTAATTATAGAAAAGTAAGCAAATTATAATTAATTACTTTCTAACTCAACTAGTTTACTATATTAATCTCATGTAATTTTTTGTTCTTTTATAATAATGTTGGTACTTTTTTTTTACTTATTCAGGGAAATAATCAAACTGTACTCTGCCAACCTGCAAGAGAATTTTTACCCATGATTAGTGAGGTTAGTTTTTTTTTTTTACCTCTAGTGTTTTTGTCATATTATAAAAATAAAAAAAATAAAATTTAAACGTTTACTTGACATTTTCAGGTATATAAATCTTTAGTGGAGAAAACAAAATCTATACCAGGAGCTAAAGTGGAAAACAACAAATTTTGTTTATCCGTACATTTCCGTCGTGTTGAAGAAAAGGTACAATTTTTTTTCTTTAATTATAAAAAATTTTTCTTAAAAAAGTAAATAGTCATAATTGAATTTTCGATTTTCGTTTTGTAATTTCAGAGATGGACTGAACTAGCTGAGCAAGTGAAATCAGTGACTAAGGAATACCCAACGCTTCGATTAACTCAAGGAAGAAAGGTATGTTTTTTTCGAAGATATTATTATAATTTCGTAATTTAATATATTACAAAATAAAGAAAAAGGAAAAAATATGAATATTGAACCGATTTTTTTTTTGTTTTATTATAGGTTTTGGAGATTCGTCCTAGTATTAAATGGGACAAGGGAAATGCACTCGAATTTTTGTTGGAATCATTAGGTCATGCAAATTCAAATGATGTTTTGCCTATTTATATTGGTGATGATCGAACTGATGAAGATGCTTTTAAGGTATTTTTTTTGTCATAATTTTCTTCAACTAACAAATTATGTCTTTGTATTTTTTTCGAAAAAATAATAATAATTGTACTAATATTGTGTTATGGAAAATTATCAGGTTTTGCGTGATAGAGGACAAGGCTTTGGAATATTAGTGTCCAAATCACCTAAAGAAACTAATGCTACTTATTCTTTACAAGAACCATTAGAGGTACAAATAAAATATTTAGTAGTTTATTCTTAATTTAATTTTAAAAAGATTAAAATTATTTATTTATTGGTAATATTAATGTTTTGATTTTTTTCTTAAAATGGCAGGTTATGTACTTTTTGAATCGTTTGGTGGAGTGGAAACAATCGTCCTTACAACAAAAATATCAGAAGAAATAAAAATATGAAACTTAACGATGATGAAGACTTAGCCAATTAACACAAGGAGTTGACCCTTTTAACCCTGGAAGTTTTATTAGGGATGGGGTTTAATTAAAAGAACTTAATTTGTATCTTTTTCTTAGCTTCTTGGAAGACTCAACTGCTGTAATTGGAAAAAAATGGAGAAATTTTGTAATTTTCTGAGTAAAAATGTTCAATAAGAAAGTATTATTGTGCACTTCTCTTTCTCTCTCTTGAATTTATTTGTACTATAATATAATGTATGTATATCTGGGTTCACACGTGTTGGCGTGGAATTCAATTTGTGCATGTGAATTTGGAAAAGCGCATGCATTTGTATATATGGACTTATCAAATGTATTATGGTGCAAAAATAGGACAACAACAACACCCCTTCACATGGAGACTTTGCCTTTCTTTGTGCAAATGTTTCTTGTTGTTGTTGGAACCTTTTAAGTCGGGGCAGAGCTATAATGAAAAATACAAGTTGCATATATAAATTTTGGCGTAAATCACTCACTTTAGAACCTAGTTACTTAAAAGATCTAAAATTATGAAACCATAAACTTTTAAGTTTTGGCTTCACCTATATTTAGTACTTAAAAATTTTCATTTAAATTATAGAGTAGTATATATTTATGAAAAAGCTTATTGAATATGTATATATATAATAAACACTGAAATTCCTAAGTTTTCAAATCTAAATACATATATCTTATATTCTGAATCTGTCTCGCAAAAGAAACACTACACTAACACCAACATTTTTCTGGGTAAAGTTTACTGAAATTATGATGGTCATATTTTTGATATATCTAGTTCCATATATATTAATTAGTTCAATTTGGATATATTAGAATTCATACGAGAATTAACTAGCAAATATAAGGTAGCATCAACTCTAATATCATTTTGTAAATGTTAACTAACGCTAGTTCTTTCTTACTTTAAGATTTACCAAATAAAATGATCAAATGAATTGCAAGTTAAATGTAAGGATATTCCTCTATCTCTTTTAATTGCCTGCAGGGGCCAGGAGAGGAATGTAAATAAATTGCATGTTAAATGTAAGGAAATTCTTCTATTGACCATATAAGGAACCCTCTAAACCTTTTGTTTTGTTGCATTAATAGAATATTGCTAAAGATATAAATGAGATAAATAAGTAAGCAAAATGTTATATCTCTAATAATTTAGATTTTTAGATGAGATAGTCAATTACATACACTTCAATATGATATCAGAACAAACAGAGAACAAAGCCTCCACTGCCACTATTGTAAAAGAGAATTATCACATGCTTGATCATGAAAAAGAATCAAACTAGCATGGACTCTCTATGACAATTTAAACTTTTTGATGAAATAGTGATATATTTCAATAAACCCCTCTAAATTACTAGTACTAGTCATTATCTTCTATTTTATCGTCATTTAACATTTTTTTATTTTTTCATCCTGATTTGGTATTCATATTGAATCTGACTAATTTGAATTCGTGCTAGTGTAGGGCTCCATTCGAGGAGAACTACTCCTCACCAAGAATTTTTTCATACTCAGAGATCGAACTCAAAACTTAACTCTAATTAAAGAAAGAATAGTTTCATCCACTACACCATATATATCCTTGGTATCGTTAAAGAGTGAGAAATGGAGTGGTATTGTTGAAACGTGAAGGCAGTATTAAGAGGCACACAGTAATCAACTTGTAACTGCATGGATATTTTGAGTTCCAAATTAGATGGAGGATTAATAAACCACAACTGACACGCACATGCGCACACATTTAATACCAACACAAAACTTTATTATTTTAAACAGTCAAATTAAACTTAGCATTCATTTGATTCCAATATATGTACTGATCCCAATATTGTTTTTAATTTTGATCCATACTTACTTCCACTATACATGCTTAAAAAATACATTCAATAATGGAAGACCAATTGCCTAACAGCCAGACATCTATGTATACATTAGTTGTAAAGACAACTTAAAAGAGCGTCAGAAACAACAGTACTTTAAGGTATTAGAAAATAACAACTTGAGATTCATTAGCAATACCATATCTTTCAGATGTTTATCCAAATACTGGTTTAATTTTACTATTCAACAGACCAAATCGAAGTTCGATAACAACTCTTCCATATGATATAAAAATACAGATGGGATGTAAAATATAATAAATTAATTATAATAATATTGGGCATGTCCCATATTTTATATATAATAGCCACATTTTTCTCTGAATCGAAATACATACACATCTTTGTCAAATAATGTCACACATTGGCAATTCGCATGCCATGCATTTTAATATTGATCGATCTATTTACATTTTATGTTACATCTGATTTAAGAGAATACGACTATCTTGATATGTTCCGTAAGATATATAGGTAAGACGTTCTTTTATGATGTATATAGAGACTAGGTATATAAATGCAATTGGAGCATGTCATTCTTGAATTTTAGACATAGTAAGAACATGTGTCGGATTTTTACTATAATATGTCAAGACAAGAGGGGTTGTTCAGGTGATAAGCATATCCTCAACCTTCAACTCTAAAGTTGTGGTTCGAATTAGCAATAAAGCAGGAAAAAATGAAAGCTCCTAAGAAGGGGTAAAATAAAACTTATATAATCTGCCATGGTATTCAAATATCATACATTGTTAGTTGTGAATTATTAAAAGAATTACTAGCATATAGATAGGGATTGTGATCAGAAGTTTCTTGAATTATAAGGCAGTTATAGACCTAGGTATAACCAATAAAAACAATATAGCCTTGTCCAATCAAAGATAAAAATTGACAAATTATTTCAAACCTATAAATAGTAGCTACTAATGGATCAATTATTGATGGGAATTGATCAGAAATTAAGATGAGGATGTAGTATTCTCATAGAAAAAGTTTATAAACTTTATAGCACAAAGTTTTAATATATATATACACTCCCTACAAGACAATACTTCATGTTCCTTTTAACATCTGTCACATGCTCCTATTACTTTATATTTTTCAACATATATACTTGTGTCAGACAGAGAAAAAAGATTTGTCCTTTTCCCCCTTTTCTTTTTCTCTTTTATTAAAATATGTATGTAGATTTCACATTATTGGGTAAATGAACAGTTTCATACTGACAAAAATCAAGAAGCAAGACTAAATTTAATTGGAAGGTAAATGAATGATCCTAGGAAGTGTTTTAAAAAATAGAATTAGGACAAGATCTTGCAGAGGCGGCTAGCTTAGTTAATTCATTATATATAGACTATAGAGTAAAAAATATAATTGGACCCTTAATGGGTGGAACGAGGCCATTCATTATAAACACAACAACATCTCTACACTATTGGGCACGTAGATTTGTGTGAGCCCACTTGAAAAGACTCAAAGGAATCTCATACTTTGTTTCTTAATGGATTGAATTTTCAACGTTGATTTTTTTGTTTCATAATAAGTGATATTTTCAGTTTGAGATTTTAATTATGTTAACCTTTTATTTAAATAAGGTTCAAGTTGGAAAAACTAAATCAACATTTTCTTAATTATGTAAACCATCATTTATTTTGAAAATTAAGATAAAAACACTACTTTTTTTTCTTTTTATTTATCCCTCCCTAGGAGCTTCCACCCCTTTTACTTCCTTGGTGACTCGAACTCGCAACCTTCGGGTTGGAAGTGAGCTCGTCGATAAAAACACTACTTATTATGAAATATAAGAAATATATAAACAATCAATGCATGTAAATATTTTTTACATTATCAAATTGTATTTACATATTATAGTAGGTAATCTATCTATTTTCAAGATTATAAATTTCATACTTAAAGGAAACATATTTAAAAATATCTTTTATTATAACCTGATAGTGTAAAAGATTCTTTTATATTGATAGTACTACATTAATCTTAAACTCTTTCAAGAAACCCTTATATTAATTATATATGCCAATTGTTTTAAGAAAAAATAATTAAATAAATAGCATTATAATATAACTTTAGTGGTTACTATTATTTTTTGTAAGGAGTTAGGTGATGAAAAGGAAGCCCACTTCAAATAACATGGAAAAGAGAAAAACAAAAAACATAGAAGTAGTTTGTTGAGGAAGAGTTGGAATCCACTTAAAGTGCTTGATGTGAAGAAGACATTGTGATATTAAATGGGACATCCAATATGGTCCATGACTAAAAACTGTTCTCTTTTTAGACGTGTAAAGAATGGTCTTCCCACTAGATTCAAACCCATCATTGGTGCCTCTAAATAAACTAAGTCACATAAGCACCAATTATTGATAGGACAACAAGAGGGGTGGGGACATATTCTTTGGTATAACCACTTATAACTTCTAAAACTTATAACACACTTATTGCTTATATATCGAAATGTATCGAAACTTCAGATCTATCTCATTTAAAAATTTAAGATTATACTATTAAAAAGGACATTTGTATCTCAACATGCCTTTTTGCCGTGGGCTTGATTCTATTTTTATGGATCAAATATATGAAATTCTTTTAAATTATTTCTTTTGCTTGTTGGATAACGTGAGACTTGGACCTATGATTTCTATATGTTAAAATCTCATGTTGAAGTGTATGATCGTCTTATCTAAGAACTTACGATATTAAAGTAAATGCATTTTGAATTGCTTAATTATATTGTATTATTAACAAATCTTTTTAAGCCTGGGTCTGATTCTTCTTTTATGGGTCGCCAAATAGCTGAATGTCTTTTTGTTTCTTGAGCAGCAGTGAGGCTCGAATACGGATTTCTGTTTGCTTAGATAGTTTCTCTGTTTTAGTTTTTCTTGTCCACTTTGAATTTTATATGTTGTTTTAATAAACAATGATTAATATGAGTATTTTTATTATAATACCAAATAATAATTGATGTATAGTTTTAAATCTTAGAAAATAATTTGAGAAATAAGTAATTTATGTTCACAGTAATATATGAAAAATTAGTATATTTTTCTCTTGATATGCACATTTTTTCCTAGTATAGTAGACAAGTAAGAGTGATAAGAGAGAGTGCCATATTAAGCGTATGATTATCATCTTATCTAAAAACTTAAATTGTTTAAAAAACACACACACATTAAATTACTTAATTATTTATATCTCAACTTTCAACAAAATGTGATTTAGTTGAACCCAACAATTATATACTCCATCCGCCTCAATTAGCAACTTTAATCTGATCTTTTATTTTATTAAGATCTCCCCTATGAATTAAAGTGGGTTCTCGATTCAACTTATGCTTATTTTATTCCTAATAATATCTCCTCCAGTATAACAAAAGAAAAAATTGAAAGATCTCAAATTTGTATAATTAAAAAAAGCATTTTCATAAGGCAACACCTAACTTGCTAGCCAGCCTTTCCTTTTTCTTTTAAATATGAATATTAACAAATAATCACATCCATTAAATATACAATAATAATATTTTTAAAAAAGAGTATGGTTTTCACCCTTCTTAAATGTACACGTGTCGAAAAGATGGATTGGTCCCCTCGTCGATGGTCGAGCTTTTTGGGTTTAATAGAAAAATTATGAAAATTTGTACTGGTAATGGATGAATAATAATAATAATATTAATGAATATATAGTACAATTTGATTCCCATGCCTTTGCTGGAGGAAACAGACGATCCAGATGTTGGGAATAATAGTGTGTTATTAAATTTTTTGTTTTTAGTCCTATCTTTCGGCGCTACCTACAAATAAAGATTCTTACAAAGTTATATGAACATGAATATTCTTTTAACCTAAGCTAACATTATGGACATAATATAGTACTATATAATATTTATTATCAATATATAGGACTAGCTAGCCAGTCAATGAAGGTGGATTATTATTATTAAATTGTTCACATGAAATAATTATTGGGCTCATAAGGTGATTTTTTTTTATTTTGCTCGTAGTTGTTCTAGAAAGATGTATATAGTGTATCCAAATCATTTTGAATGATTGAAGATGTGCCGGTAATATTCCAGCATAAAAAAAAAGGCTTATTAGATGATAATAATGGAAACTAGCTACCTAGATAGCTAGCCCTAGCTTCATCTTCTCTTCATATAATTGTATCATCACTAGCTTTGTTATATATAGTTAAATATATCTTGATATACGATGGCCTATATACATGGGATGTATGTGGACATTAGGGATGTCGATGGATGGTGCGGATTACAAAGTTCATGAGTCGGTTTGTGTTTGAACTTTTGTATGTTCAAAAATTATTTTTCGAAAAAAATCACTTGTGGCGTTGTGCAGGGTGGGTTTACGTAAGGCAGGACTTTTAACAAATTTAAAACAAGTTATCGTTTTGATTCAATGATAAGATCTTAATATATGTGAGAAAACATATATTAGGATAAGTGTCAAAAATACACATAAACTATTCCTTTTTTTTTTATTCTGGATCCACCTGTTAGGTACGGGTTAGATCATGATACGAATTGAATTGACGCAACAGGTTGAACCCAGACTGACTCATCTCTTAAATGTGTCGATTTAGATCAATAGACATGTCAATTTATTAGCAGGTGAGCTTCCTATATTTCATCCGCTTGTTCCTGTTTGGAGAAGAATCAATAGAATAGTTAATAGCATAAAAATAGATCCAAGTAAAGTATATCTAAGCTCTTTATGTTTAGGTGGGAATAGTTCGGTCAAAATCAGACCGATTTCACTAAAAAATTAGTAAAGCTAATTGAAAACATATATTAAAATTATAGAATCTTTAATTTCAGAGTCTTCTTTAAGATTTTGTAAAATGGGAACTAGCTATAAGGCAGATATAGTAGGAAATTGTATAAAATAATATGATTCGAAGATATGAATGAACATAAAAATTCTGCAAGGCTGGAGGATATATTGATAGATGAATAATAATTAGACGTATTGAGGTCATGTGATCCATTATTTGATCTATCTATCTTGACTCAATCCGTTTACAAATTTTGGACGAATTGAATTTTGACCCACTATCACCCTAGTATTTAGCTTGTGAATTGTCATAATTATATTTGTGTTGCAAGAGAATGCTAATCAAGATAATGACATAAGATCGAGATGAAGCACGAAAGTTATTTGGACAAATTATGAATACGATCTAAAGGTGAACTAATGTATATGAGCAATTTAAAACTAGTCATGAGAGGTTGAACGATATAATGATGATTATAAAACTAGTCATTAAAAGATTTACTTTGAATACTGGTAGTGCTTATGCTTCTCAAGCGGTTTTGGTGAGGAGAGATAAGAATTGAAGTGATTTTGAATAATTTGAACGAGCCAGTGAAAAGATATCCCAAACATACGAGAAAGTTATTCATAAGAGGAGATTTTAATGGCCACTCCAGGTCGACCGCAAAGGGCTTTGATGATGGCCACAACCAATTTTGGTTTTTGGGATTGAACGAAGGAGGAGTTTCGTTTATTGACTTTGTGATAGCTAATTTGAATTTCTTAAAAGGGAAGACCACTTGGTAACTTTCTCTTATACGGTGGCTAAGACATAAATAAATTATTTATTCTTAGAAAGGGAGACAAAAATCTTTACAAGGACTTTAAGGTTATCGAGGGTGAGTATCTTGAACGAAAAAAAGTGACCTCCTACATTTTCTTAATTAATTTCTTTTTTAAAGAAACATACTTCATAAGGGGATTAAATGATAAGCAAATTTCGTAAAATATTAATAACAAAATCATAATGTCGAAATTAAATTTTAAAAAATTTAGCGACCTTATGAGGTCGGTATTTTAAAAACAATTAACAAATAAAATCACAATTGAAATCTTCTGAGGTCGCTACAGTTATTTATTTTTTTTAAATATTTTTAAAAGAGGCACTTTCACATATAGTCACTCAAAAATAGCTTAATTACTGTTCATAGCTATAATTTGATAATTACAATTCGTAGCTACATGTTATAGGGAGGAGAGAGGCGAGCGAGACTGGGAAATAGAGGAGAGAGGCGAGCAAGAGAGGGCAAAGAGTGGGAGAGAGGTGAATTGTATATGTATATCGGTTAGATAATTGTATATTATACATATGTATTTGTATATATGACAAGAGAGATTGGGAGAGGGAGGAGAGAGGTGGGAGAGATTGGGAGAGAGGCAAGCGAGAGAGGGAAGAGAGTGGGAGAGAGGTGAATTGTATATGTATATCGGTTAGATAATTGTATATTATACATATGCATTTGTATATATGACAAGTGAGATTGGGAGAGGGAGGAGAGAGACGAGCGAGAGAGGGCAGAGAGTGGGAGAGAGACGAGCGAGAGAGGGCAGAGAGTGGGAGAGAGGTGAATTGTATATGTATATCGATTAGATAATTCTATATTATACATATGTATTTGTATATTCTGGTGAATTATACATATACAAACGTGACTAATTATACAAACTCGAAGTCAGCCCACGTAATTAATGTTTAATGTTAGTCGCGAGTGGTAATTATAGCAAACTACAACTATGATGAGTAATTAAGTAATATAAATTTGCTTAACCGCGTAATTTTTCCTTTTTAGAATATCATTTCATGATGTCATGTTTTTTTTTAAAAAAAAAACTCGACCTCCTTAAAATAAATTTAAAGAATGTAATTGTGGTTTTTTCCCCTGATTTTTGAGCTCCCCTCGAGCTAACTAAAGAATAATAAGTTAGATTTCATGACTGCACAATCATAACTAGAGAAATCAAATTTCCATGAAATTAATGAGTGATTGAACGTATTTTCATTCATTAACTTATCAATTAGTGTACTTATTCGCGCTTCGCGCGAAATATAAAATATGAAAAAATATTAATATTAATTAAACATTTATTCATTATTTTATTAGTTTTTTATTCTTGATTCTTTATATAATAAATAGAACATGTCTGAACATCAAGATTAAATATGAATCTATTTATTTAAATCAAGATTAAATATGAATCTATTTATTTAAATCAATATATATTAACTGAAATGAAAAAAATAAGAATATAATGTAAAAAACTGATAATGCAATCTTAAGAAATAGAATGTTTCAGTTAAGTATTCATAAACAACAAATTTTAAAAGTATTAAATTATTTCAATGATTTTTTTTTAAAAAAAAATACACAGATTACTAAAAAGGATACACATGTCAAGTGGCCAGTAATTATAATACCGCATATCACTCCATAATAATTTTATAGTCATCTTCTATTTTTACACTATTTGATCTTTCTCTTTACTCCTGCAAGAAGCAATACATTATAAAACTTGATGCACTACAAAGTGAGAATTATAAGAAAGTAAATTAAAATTCCACATATTACATTCTTGCTCAGAATCAATGTAAAATATCATTTTGTTAATGAATATTTAATGTATGAGGCCTTTTTAAATCCAATTGAATAATAAATAATTTAGTAAAAAAAGAATAAAAATGTCAAAAAATGAGTCAGGAGTATATTTAGATATTTTTAAGGAAGAAAAAAAGTATATAACATTTCTATGCCTAAATTTAATTAATACTTCATATAGAATAAAAAATTTATACCAACAAAGTTTATATTTGATTTAGTATCTAAATTGTATATTTGATTTAGTATCTAAATTGTATATTTGATCGATAATTTTAGTTCAAAACGTAGAAGTCCTCCTCCCCTAACGACTTTCTCATTCTTATTTTCTTATGCAACAATAATTCCATCTATTCAATCACAAGTAAGTCTTTTGATGTGATGAGTTCTGTTTTACACTATTTCATGAGAAAATTGATCAACAACTTTCAACAAATAGGGAATATTACAAATATATAGTAAATTTATTGTTTTGATAAATCAAATGAAGAAAAGAACTTTTGAAATAAAAAATTAACCATATAAATAATAAGAAAAATTAATCTATTTATGTATACTCATACACACAGATTGAGAAACACATATAAAATGAGCGGAGGAAAAAAAATTTAAAAATATTGCGATTAGAAATTATGGTGAAAAATATCGAAAATTATGATACCTTGACAAATCGGTTTACTCTATCAAAAACTCATATTGTGTGAAGATCAAAATAAAAATTTCTCTTCCGAGTCTTAAATCTAAATGAACAAAAAGAATCATATTTATCCATCATAACAGCACAAAATCACCAAAAAAAATATAATCTAACAAATAAAATTACAATCACCAAATCTGAAACACAGAAATTATAAAGACATAATATTTTAAAAAATTATTATCATGCAAATATAATACATCAATAATTTACTTGTAGCGAGAAAGAACTAGAAGGAGTGATTTTTGGAAAGAATGAAAATCTAGAAATTTGTTTAAGTTAAATGTGGGGTTTTGGTCAACTTCAAACGACCATAACTCTTAGATCAGGATGAGTTAGGTGTGCTACCAAATACCGTAGGAAAGATCTTGGAATTATCTTTCCAACGCCGCTGAGTTTGCGCGATTTCGAGTTTGTATGAGGAAAATATGCCCATTTGAAGTTGGGTTGTTTGGATAAGGAAAGTCCAATCCGGATTTTGGAAGGGTATTTGATCTTTTCAATACCCAATTAGTTAATTACGTTTTTGGTAATTATTTTAAGGTCTAAACTGATAGAATTCAGTTTTCGTTTTTGGAATTTTAGTTAGGGTTTTGAGAAAAGAGAAAAGAAGAAGAGAAAAGAGGAGAAGGAGCAGGAATCGTCAAGATCTTCAAGAATCGCTTGTGGATTTCGTCAAGGGGTGATCCCTACGAGGTATGTGAGTTCACATAGCGTTGGGTTCGTTCACCCATGCGCCAAACATGTTTATTTCTTTATGATTTCGTCCTAAAAAGATTGAGAATTTGATGTTCTTGAGTTGTATTCTTGAATTGTTTTCGTTCTTGAATTCGAGATGAGATTGAGGAGTTCATGAGAGTTTAAGGTCGATTATTAGAGTTGTGTTGAGTTAGATTCTTGTGTATATGTTGTGGGTACCTGAATCTAAAGAAATATTGAGAAAAAGAATCGAATTTAGGCGAATTAGGGTAGAAAACGAAGAAGGAAAAAGTCAGGCTAGAATCGAATTTTAAATATATTTTTTTTAAATTTAAATTTTTGAATTTTTTTAAATTTTTTCTTATTTTCTTTATTAAAATAAAAATAACACACGGATTTTTTTTTTGCCTGTATTTGAACTTTTTTTGTTAAAACCTTCACTCATTGTTTTTTCTCTCTTTTATTTTTCTATTGATTTTGTTTACTCCTTTTATTTTCTTTGTCTTTCCTTTTGATTTGATTTCAAATGCCTTGTATTAAATAAGTTAATTTCAAACAAATATCAAAATAAATGAAGAATATTTTTAAAAAAAACATAAAAAAATTAAAACGTTAAAATTAAAGGATACTTTTTAATTATTTAAAAAAAAATACATATTAGTTTTTAAAAATAATTAAAAGTGAAAAGATAAGAAATTAATGAAAGATTTATTTTAAAAAAGTGAGTAAGAAATTACAATAAATATTTTACAAAGAAAGAAATGAAAATAATTAAATATATGTAAATTTTAGCATCAATAATTATGTGTACTAACTAATCATAAAGTTATCAATTAAAAACGACACATATCCAATTTTTTCACTCATCACTTGTCTTCAAGAGAGTGTGCACACTCTATGCCATGTTAGTTTTTAGGATGAATTTATTCCATTTTAAAATATTTCAGGGGGTAATAAGACCCTATTGAAGTTAAGGTGTGTTGCTAACATTTTGGTCATTGTTCGGGAACGTATTTATGCATTATCCAATAAAATAATTAAACTTAGAAAAAAATGGGTTGCGTCTTGACCCATTACCTGGCCTGTTTTGGCTAAATCCATTTTGATCCAAGTAAATTTGCGTTGTGTTGGGTTTTGATCCATTATGATCCACCCCAATTTGACTCAACCCGTCCAATTGTCACCCCTAATTGAAAGTGACGTCGGAGAACAAACTCGAATAAAAACTATATAATATATATAATTGGATAAATTTTGTACAACGAACTAGTAATGAAACTTTAAGTCATGATTATTGATAAGTATTATTTGACTATAATTTTTTCTCGAATCTAAGGATAGCAAGGAGCAAAGGCGGACCTACATATATAGGTGGGTGTGCACGTGCACCTGTAAACTTCAGAAAAAATTATGTATATATAGGTATATGTATTTTGAAAAAATGAAAGAAACTAAATATAAATAATAAGGCCCCCATGGAATGCATTAAAAAAATTAGGTGGTCCCGCTGGTACAAGCGAGTGCGACCGCCTACACGATCATGGTTCGATCCAAGCCAAATAATATTTTATTATTTTTATCAACACATAATTTTGGTGCAGCTGGAGTAGAGGTGTTCAAAATCAATCTGTAGCAGATAAGTCAATCGTAAAATTGACTTATTGGTATTGGTTAATTGAATAAACAATTAGTGAACGGATTAATTTTTACAATTAACGTCTTATTGGTGTTGAGCGGATTATTCAATTTTCTTATCGGATAAACTATTAACCTGGTAAGAGTTACCATACGTAGACTTGTATTTTAAATATATTAGCCTCATTTAATATTTTGTCATAATATATAATCATATATTGTTAGGCCTAAAATCATTCTGTCAAAAACTGAAAAATCTATCTACTTTTTTTCTCATGTATTAACTATTATATTACTATTAATCTATATTTTTGTGCAATATAGATTTTTTTTATATATAATTTAAGTGCATTTAAAATAGTGAAAAGAAGTCCCTTTTTAAGGTGAGTTCGTGGGAAAAAAAGGTAGAGATTAGCCGATACATCGTCTGATAACCACACGATAATTGTTAATCCGTTATCAAACCAACCGATATCTTATTGGTTGTCTAGTGGCGATATCTTATTGGTTGTCTAGTGGATTAGTAAATTTAAAAATTAATATTCAATAGGTCAAACCGTTAGTGAAATTATCCGTCTGATTGCCCAAAAAACATCTTTAACCCAAAATCTTCAAATACTGAATTCGCCTCTGATAAGAGAGAACATGTCTTTCAGTCAAACACTAAAACTTTAACCTTTATTTCTAACAAAAACATGCAGTGAAAACATGTAATACCCCAAATTTTCAAACTATTACCTGAGTTATTCTTTAAATGCGTAAGACTCCAAACTCGATAATTTCTAATGTTGGATAGGTATTGTAAATAATTTCTTGCCGTGGTAAGAGCTTTGTATATGAATTAAGGTCAAAAGGAAGTTATGATGAGATCTTCTTTACCGATAAAATTGTACTAGGCTTGCAAGTCTTGGTATGGTGATACTAATAGGAATATGGCTTATTAGGATAACTCTTGATAAATAGAAACTTGTAAAGATTTTAATGGGGCATAAATGAGGTTGGTAATATCACCGAGAAGGTGTAAAGTCCCTGTGACTCATCACCTGAAATCGTGTTTGCCGACGTGGGAGGTCCATGTTCTGAAATATGGATGACCATTGTAGGTTGTTAACCAGAACAACTTCTACGGTCTTTTCTTTGGAGAGTTTGATTAGCCATATTCTTATATTTCTTCAATATATGCGGCATATATGAATTGGGTCCCTCGATCGGACGGAGGCCGAACCCATATAGTTTGTGGGTCGCATTATGTCGATGAACACTATCTTACTCGGGATTAATAATTTTTGAAAGGTCTTGTCAAAATATTTTGGGTCTACACTTATGATTTTGTCTTTCCCTTATGATTATGATATATTTATGTATATTATCTTTTCCCCTGGATTTCATGTCAATACTCGTCACACTGACCGTCTTTGGTTGCTACATCGTTTCATGATGTAGGATCGGAGACACATGTTCGTGGTTACAGACCGTAGTAGATCATTTAGAGATAACAATCAGCATTATGGTGAGTTTTTCATTTTTCGGAAAGCAGAATTCCTTTTCTCAATCTTTCCTTTGATTTTCATGGTATGTCGGGGGCCATGTCCCGATGTAGATATGATTATTCTGTTAGTAGAGGTTTTGTAGACCTATGGTTAATAGGGTTTGGTTTTCTAATTAAGAGTTGAATTGATTTTCTTATTTTTGAATTCTCTTGAAGGTTAATTAGAATGAGTTTACTTTTTGCATTGATACTTATATTGAATTATTCATGTTAAAAAAGGTTGGTCGGTGCTCTCTAGCCTAAGGATGATTTCGAATGCCATGTCACGTCTAGGAAGGGATCTCAGAGCGTGACAAAACAACTGCAAATTGCCTTCGTGTTGAAATAATCGTAGTTAAACTTTTTCATGATATAGTTGTTGTTGAAGGTAATATTAAAATTCTCTTCCTCTTTTATCTATAAGCTAACTAATATTTGATCCAAAAGAATTTTTTTTTAATATCTAATCAAATATACTTAGTCGTGAATCTCTACCAAACGAACCCTATATAGAAAACTCAGAAACAATAGTTTATTTACAAAATATAACACATTTGAATAATATATCATGAGATGCCCCACGTTGCTTGACTCAATTAGTTTAGTGTATAGGTGCATTATAAAGTAAGTAGATGAAGAATGTTAGTTACGAATAACACAAAATTTAAATGAGTAATATAATATCAAACACCTAGTCATTTAGTTGGAAATTGGAATATATACCAACTCCCGATCAAGTGTTTCTCAACAACATTGTCCAAGCCAGCTAGCCTCTATTCATCCTTCAAATTAAAGGACTATATATCAATGGCAACTTAATTCTCAACCTTGTTCTGTTGGTTTACAGTACTACAACAAAATCATCTATATATGTTGATTGACAGGGGAATCGTGGTACTAACAAATTGCCATACCAAACGAGCTGTAAGATTTTAAGGCATTAATTAATCTGATTTGGTTTCAGGTGATAAATGCCTTATCAATATGTCTTTCACAATTTCTACCTTAATCAGCATAGGAGCGTTCGAGAGCAATAATTTGACACAAGGTTTGTATCATGGATTGTAACTGGTGCCAAATTTCCTAGGAGGGAAGGACCAATAACTTGCAAATTTCTTCAAGAAATGGGCAATTGTGAGAAAGGAACAACTCAATCACATTAATTATTTATGATTAATTGTTTGGTTTGTTGTACTAAAAATGGAGTATTATTCATTGCATACTTTCTAAATATAAGTTGTTTGTTTACAAAAATTCCCTCTTATTTAGCTTTTTGTGTATGTATTTTTTTTGTAGAATTTTTAGTTATTCATTCTTAAAACAAAACTTCCACCTAATTTAACTTAATTATTATTATGTATGAATCTTTCTTTGTGTCAGCTATGTGTCAATTTTGAAGGTGTCAATATTCCACTCTAAAGAAACATGATGGTGTGATCACAAAACTTTTTACATATCACATTTACTATAAAATTGTGTATAAAAATAAAGCAGCTTATGGCTCAAAATAATAAAAAATGTAGGCCTTAAAAAATGACAATCAGTACTGCAGTAGTTTACATCCATACGCAACAATAAATTGGCTTCAAATGTTGATGATTTTAGGTGTAAACTGCACATCCATGGAGTTGATTAGGTTTTAATTAGTGGACATTGCACTAGAATTAGCAGCTTGACATTGCAAAACATGAATCTTGTCCGCTGCTGGTTATTGGGAGTTTGGGTGGAGCTGGAATCTATGTTGCTCGAACTCTTCAAAGCTAGTGTTGTACCTACGCCAAATACTCTAAAAATGCATTACTTTTAAAGAATCCAACAAATACCCGTTGATATTTTTAAAGAATTCGAGCGAAATTACATATTAGAGAGCAACACGGTTAAAACTCATTCCAAATACTAGCAGTAATTAGGAATTACTACTATATGATGTACATCAATAAATCATATTAAGAGACACTTTCATCCGTTTGACTTTCAGACAGTACAAGTAAGTATAAAAGAAATTTGTGTTAGTTCATAGTCAAACGTGAGTACCTTCGTAAAATTCGATGAGTCAAACTCTGGCCTTTGAACTTGTCTGGCAAAGGCGTACTCAAGCAAATTGTCAAATCGAAACAAACACGAAATTGGTGTAATTGACTGACTCATCTCACATTTTTGTTCATATGCAATTTCCCTTATTTGTGATTTAAAAATACTTGATGTATTTATGATTATTTGTTTGTTTATGTAATTACAATTGTCTTGTTTGGTTATAAGTGATATTAAATTAAATATTTAAAGATATATATTGACTTTTGAAAACATCTTAATTAATAAGCATATGTTCTTAAAAATGATTTATATTTTTCAAATTAGTATATTTTAATTAAATTAATTATAAAATCTTAAAAGTATAAAATTTCTATAAACTTTATGAAATGCATGTTTGACAAAAAGATAAATATCATAATTTTTTTAAAAATAAAATTCAAAATATTAAAACTTGATCCAAATTCCAAAGTACTCTTTTTTCCCAAGTATTTAGAAACTTGGGATATCTGACAAATATAGATACCGAATAGTGACAAGTTGTATGAGCAAACATCATTTCTCAAATTTTTTCCAATTTTTATTTGGGGCCAAACGCGCCGTAAAAATTTTGTTTGAATTTACTCTGTTCAACTTGTATCTTTATGATAATGATGGCACCTTTCAAGAAAAAAGAGAACTGATGAAAAGGGTGTTTCCTTTTTAAGTTTGCATAATTTTAGACATGTGGAAAGACACTTGTAATTTTCTATGTTAATGTTTAGGAGTATTGATTTTAATCTATAGGATAATTAAGTACTTGGTTCATGTGTGCCTATCAAGGAATAGTTTGGTTTTTAATTTATCAATTTATAAATATATTAAATCATTAGTGAATTATTAAGATAATTATTATTGATTTATCAGTTATTAATCATCAATAATTCGATTATCAATATAACTATTAGAAAATTTTATTTAAAATAAACAATGAAAACTAATAAAGCTAAATAACAACCCTATAAAATTAGAAGGTTATCAATGCCAGTGTTGTTGACATTGTTAACATGAGGCCTCAACTCTTTGATAGTACTTTCTTTTTTGTCTCAAATTAGTTGTTCAAATTATTATGATTAATAATTGTCTCAAATTAAGTGTAAACAAGTTTACAAAAATTCTTTATAATTAATAAAATTGTCTTTTTTATTTATAATTTTTTGAGAGGATGTAAAAGAAAAGGTAAATAATTAAGGAAAAATCATTTAGGCTATACAATGGCCCAAATGTCTATTCACACTATAGACTAGTTTTCATTTTGACATTTTTATCCTCCTCTTCCAAATTTAATTTTCTTTTTATCAATTTATTTATAGTATTAATTATTTTTCCAATATATGAAGAACTTTCCCGATTTCC
The DNA here is from genome assembly GCA_029582685.1 of Solanum piurae. Classification (NCBI taxonomy): domain Eukaryota; kingdom Viridiplantae; phylum Streptophyta; class Magnoliopsida; order Solanales; family Solanaceae; genus Solanum; species Solanum piurae. The sequence goes on from JAJOOO010001871.1 coordinate 58,110, forward strand.
AGATTTCCATAATTCCATAAATACTTATTTATTCCAATTTATTTTAGAACGGCTGCAAAATGGCCAAATACATATTAAAAAAATCTCCCTTTTTTGAGATAAAAAAAATATAACACTTAAATTGATAATTACTGATTGAAAGATAAACAGCACTAACAACGTTAATTCAACTCATATTCAATTCAAATTCAAATTTTAATTACTTAACAAGTATATAAATATTATCATGGTAAAAACTTATCCACGGTTGATATATACACCAAACTAATGTAATTTCATGGTTACGTAATTTAATGAAGTAAAACACATGTTAATTAATTAAGATTAAGTAAAATGAAATATAAATGTAAAGATATATAATTAGATTGGTGTATGCATGGGTAAGTTTTACCCATTGATAATGACTTAAATCAAGGAATAAATTGACCGTTTCATCATTTGAACAAAAACAACCGAGTTTGGGTTAGTAACAAAAATAAATGGAACCAGATAAGTTATTTACATTTCTTTTATATATAATTAATAATGACTCCGAAACTTAATTAAATATTTTCTCAATAATCTATTTTTGCACTAAAAAGATATCTTACCAATATTATTCTTTTCTTCCTCCAATCGACAAACTATACCTTTGGACTTTGGTATGCAACAATTATTAGTTATGCAAAAAAAATTCATTTAGACATATCCCCATTTTGGTTAATCATATACATTCACAGTCAATAGACATAGTACATACACAACCTCTACACATTGCATACTCATGAGAAGGTTCAAAAGGTCGAAGAGTACTCATCCATCCACCTTTGTTTAAGAGAATAAGCTAAGAATAAATCATCTTTTAGAACAAACAAAGAATTATCTAATTAGTAAAAAAAATCAATTCAATTCAATTTGGATTAAAGGTACTTTTGGACCAAAAGGTGGAAGGATAGATATTTTTAAACCAAAAACAAAGTTGAAAGATAATTTTAGACCAAAAGATTGAAGAAGGGTATTTTAAATCTTTTTTCAATAAATTAATGGTATTCTTAATCATATCATTTTTCCGTAGCAGCAACAACAGCAACAACAACGACGACAACGACGATAACGACGACTACAACGACGACAACGACAACAACGACGACAACGACGATAACGACGACGACAACGACAACAACGACGACGACGACAACGACAACAACAACGACGTATTAGAAGTGTGAATGTTGAGGAGTTTAGGTTAGCCGGTCAATTGACCAATTTGCCCTTCTCCTTAACTTCCTCTATTTATATTTCATATTTTATTCGTTTTAAATTATTTTTATTTTTATATCTTTCTTTTTTTATATGTTATGTATTTACAAAAATAATACTAAAAATCAATTTAAAAAATTACAAATGTGATTAACTCTCAAAATTTATAAAAAGTGAAAATGTTGAGGAGCTTAGGCTCAGTTGGTCAACTGACCGGTTTGCCCTTCTCCTCAACTTCCTCTATTTATATTTCGTATTTTATCTGTTTTAATTTATTTTTATTTATATATTTTCCTTTTTTATATGTTATGTATTTACAAAAAATAAGTACTAAAAATCAACTTAAAATATTATAAATTCAATTGACTCTCAATTTTTCACCCGTACTACATAATTGGGACTGAGGGATTAACATATATTTTGAAAATTACATTTAGAGTACCATAAAATTACAATAATTAATAAATTAAAATATTTGAAAAACATATTAAAATGTGATTAACTCTCAAAAATTCACATATGCCACATAAATTGGGAGAAAAGGGAGTAACATGTATTATTTAAAAATTACGTTAAGAGTACTATTAATCACAAATTAAAGTATTTAAAAACATGATAAAAAAATTGATGAACTCTCAAAATTTAACACGTGTCACATAAATTTAGACGGGGAATAACATATATTATTTTACAATTATGTACTTAAAATATTTTTAAAAATATATTTAAAAAAATGATTAACTCTCAAAATTTAACATTGCTACATAAATCACAATAATTAACAACTTCAAATAATTTTAAGAATATATTAAAAATTAATTAAATCTCAAAATATCACATGTGTCATATATATTATTTGAAAAGTACGTTAAAAATATAATAAAAATAATTAACAACATAGATATTTAAAATTAAAAATATGACGCGAAATGACAAACATTTTAAGTGTATTATTTAATTTAGCTACAGTTTCATGTATTTATGATTCGCGGCTACAATTTCTTAAATTTTGCTATAAATTTGTATAATTCGATTCTGATTGTATAAATTTTGAATTTGTATATGCTTACCCTAGCGATATGTATATGATTTGTTGATTAATTTGATTTGTATAAGCTATGAAAAAATCATAATAAATCACCCTGTTTGTATTTTGGTAAGCGAAATATACAAATAGAGTTCTTGAAAATTCTTAAATGTAAAAATATAAGATTTGTATAAACTTACCTTGTTTGTAAATTAGCAAGCAAAATATACAAACGAAAATATCTATAGCGAACAAAACTATAGGTATGAGACATAATTAGGCAAATTGTAGCTAATGAGGCTTTTAAGTTTAATCTCTTTGTTATTTATGATTTTTTTCTCTTAAAAATTTAATTGGCTCTTCTAATTTTATCTGTATCACACAAATTAAAATAACTAAACTAATATATGTTGGGTCTAAACTTGCTGGAGCTTTTGTATCTTAGTATTATAAGAAGAGAAGAGAAGAAACACAGAGAAAAAAAGTGAGATGTGTGTCGGGTCTCCACATTATAAAATCAATTGAATAGTTTCTTCAACAATTAATGAGAGTAAGATTTAACTTTGTTTTGAAAGGAAAATGTTAGTTTAGTCTTTTTAACATTTGTGGACATATTTGGGTCACATAATTGTAGTCATTTAGCAACTCAATTAATATGAGACACTGTAAATTACGATTTACGTACGAATATATAAAAATCTCAAAATCATGAGGTGGAATTAAAATTATAATTTAAATTTAATTAATTTAACTTGTATATTTGTGATTGCTACCTTTCTAAAACTTTCACAGGAAAAGAAAACGGATAGAAAAGGTGTTTTCTCTATGTTTGCATAAATTTAACAATGTGGAAAATCTTTTGCAATCTTTTATGTCAGGTTTAGGAGTGTTTAAAATATATGAAGTCTGAGTTGAAAATAAAATTCTATTTATTTATATTTTTAAAAAAGGAAAGAGAATAATATTTTATATAAAATTTATGAAAATAGAGCAATAAACCAGGTTTAAAAATACTTTTCCAAATTCCAAATTCCAAATTCCAAATCTAACTCTAAATTATATATAAAAATTCTCGAAGTCATTTCTGAATTGAAAAACTGTAAAACTTCCAAAGAAGCTATAAAAGAAAGAAGGTTGTAGTTAAAATAAGGGAAAAGGGTAAAAAATACCCCTCAACTTTAGTTTATTAGTTGATTATATCCCTGCCGTTAAAACGAAGTTAGTTTTACCCCTGCCGTTACTATTTTCATCATATGTACTCCTCATTTGACGGAAAGCCCCAAATTAACCCGATTTTTTTAAAAAAAAAACCATTCCCCATTTTAGATCCAATACCCCGACCCGTTTATTGTATAACCCGTATAACCCATTCCCGTTTTAGCCATTGTAATTTCCTTTGATGTTGTAGCTCTTGTGTTGTTTTCCTTCCATGGTTGATACCATTGGAGCTTGGCATCACTTGTAAATTCTCGCCTGAATCATTGGTATCCTTAGCCTCCATCACTTGATTGATTTCTTCATTCCTCATTATTTCCATATGACCATATTGTTGAGCTGCATTTGATCTTACATTTTTTGTATTGACCTGCATTCCAAAAGAGAAATTGGAAGCGTTCGATGGCTCCCAAAAGAGAAATTGGAAGCGTTCTATGGTGACATTCACATCAATATGGACTTGCTCATTAGTTTCCTGAGTGGTACTAAACCACTCTAGCTCCTATAAATTTCAGAAACTGCAAAAAGAAACAACTTCCACACTGCTACACCTGCCTACTACACTAACACTGGTCGTCTTTTTTACAGATAAATAATTACTTATATATATATGCTAATAAACTAATTCTATGATTGGATTAGAGATTATTAATTACAATTTGATTTTAAACTATCTTATAAAATATCAGCGTTTGTGAGTTTGTTACATTGCCACTCTGATTAAAAGGTGATCAATTTTCGGAATTATTTTAGTTAGTGAAGTCACAAAATATCACTATGTTATTAAATATTTACTTCTTTTCAAATTAGTTGTTCATATCTTTATAAATAATTGTCTCAAATTAAGGGTATATAAATTTATAAAGCTTCAAATAAGTTTTATAAAGGATATACTAATAAAAATCATCTTTTTTATTTATTTTCTTAAAAGGCTTATAAAAGATAAAGTGAACAATCAATATAAAACGGATAAAATATTAATTATATTACAAGATTTAAGATCATAGTTTGAATTTAATCTTGTATCTTTATAATTGTTACATTTCTAGTACTTTCACAAGAAAAGAATACTGATGAAAAAGATGTTTTTTAGAAATGTGGGAAGACTTGCAATTTTCTATGTTATGTTCAGGATTGACTTTAATTGTTTTAAAATAATATCAATTTCTAAATATGTTAGACTGTTAAACAATTGTTAAGATATCGATTCAGTTACTAATCATCAACAATTCCTAGTGATTCAGTTTAATTTTGTTTTAATATATTATCAATTTGATTTATCAATTATCTATTTACAAATATGTTAAGCCATTAAATAACTGTTAAGATATCGATTATCAATTTGTCGGTTATTAATCATAAACAATTTAATGGTCAGTTTCACCATTAAGAAATTTTATTAAAAATAAACACTAAATCCTAATAAAAGCTGAATAGCAACTACGCATGCAGTACACAAAATTGAAAATTCAATATAATATCAAATTATCAACCAAAATATATTATCACTATCCAAATTGAATATACGTACATATCCAAAAGTCCATAAGAAAAAACTACGTAATAAACAAAACTAAGCAAAACATGTAGATTAAGTCCGCTTTCAAGTCAAAACAAGAGCCAGTTACTATCAAATAAGGGTAAATTATAAATTAATAATCATTGTCAGGTTATTAATTAATCCGTTAAGAAAATATCATAAGTTAATACAAAATGGATACTCGTGCCAAAAAAATCAATAATTTATATTATTCCTATGTAAAATAGAGAATAATTCTAAAAAAATGTCAAATGAAGACCTACAACAGAAAGGATGAGTACTCTCATTTGCAAAGAGATAAAGTATTTCCTTTTCAAGCTCAACCAAAAAGCACAAACATTTTTGTTTCATTAATTTGAGAAAACTTTTGATACTTTGATATCAATCTCCATTACTAGAGGATCTATTTTTTCCATAATTGTCAACAAAATCAATAGTGATTCTCTCATGTGTTTGCAAAATTGGAATTCTTGTTTGACCTTCCAAAAGCTTTAATTGTTCCATTAATAAGGAAATATATATAGTACATGATATATGGATTTTTTGTATCTTTATTTTTGGTTTTGAGAAGCATGTTTTAGTTTTTCTTTCGATTTTTTTTGTTTTCCATCCTATGTTCCGTATATGTATTAGAGAAGATACAATTAATACCTAATGATCATAATTTCTATAAATTTGAAGTATTTTATTTAGATTCCTTAAAATTATATGTGTAAACTTTATTTCTCAAACTAATTTAATCATTTTCCTCTCCGCAACAAATTCCAGAACAAAAAACACATTCTCATAATTAATTTGTATCCAAAGGTCTAATTATCTCAATATATACTTGATTTTTCTATAATTATTTACTACACCAAAAAATAGCTTTTAATGGCAATAAGTATACACATTAACAAAGAGTGCTAAAGTCTCTATCGATATTAGTTATTAATTGTCATTAGATGTAATATCTTTAAAGGCTTTAGAGACATTTACAAAGAATGTTAATTATTTCTAAAAATACATACTTAACAACAATTCAGATTTTGCCGTTAATTAATTATGAGGAAAGACCATTTTTAGTGCATTCATTACTCCTTCCTAATTACCTTTTTATAATTGTTAGTCTTTTTAACATTTGTGGACATATTTGGCCCACATAATTGTAGTCATTTAGCAACTCAGTTAATATGAGACACTGTGAATTACGACTTACGAGTGTATAAAATCTCAAAATCATGAGGTGGAATTAAGATTATAATTTAAATTTAATTAGTTTAACTTGTATATTTGTGATTGCCACCTTTCTAAAACTTTCACAGGAAAAGAAAACGGATAGAAAAAGGGTTTTCTCTATGTTTGCATAAATTTAACAATGTGGAAAAGCTTTTGCAATCTTTTTGTCAGGTTTAGGAGTATTGAAAATTTATGAAGTCTGAGTTGAAAATAAAATTATATTTAATTATATTTTTTTTTAAAGGAAAGAGAATAATATTTTATTTAAAATTTATGAAACTAGAGCAATAAACCAGGTTTCAAAATACTTTTCCAAATTCCAAATCTAACTCTAAATTATACATAAAAATTCTCGTAGTGAAGCCATTTCTTAATTGACAAACTGTAAAACTTCCAAAGAAGCTATTAAAGAAAGAAGGTTATAGTTAAAATAATTACTTTGATCCTAAGAATTTAAGTAACAAGGAGTAATTTGGTGGCTGGTTAGTTATACATGTTTTAGTAATATAGGTATTATTTATGAATAAATTTATGTACTATATATATATATATATATATTACTTATGAAGATTAATTAGTTATTCATGTGTTAGTTATATATGTATTAAGGAGCTATTTGGTAGCTGGTCTAAGAAAGAGTTAGGCAGGTATTCAATCTTGTATAAGTAATACCACACTTGGTAACTAATTAGAAGGATAGTTATCTACATATAAAATTAATACAATATTTGATTAACAATTTAGAAACCTGCATAATTAATTATTTTATGAAGTATGATATGTGGAATAATTAATCCACGTATAACTAATTAATACACGAATAACTAATCACTATATAAAATAATATATAAATTCGCTCATAACTAATTTCTCCTTTAGTAATACATGCATAACTCTAATAAACTACTCTACTTAATTATTCCATCTTCTATATCTTGCATAAAAAATACATTAATCACTTTATAAATATAATATGTATTAGTTATATGTATTTTTGTATTGCAAACCAAACATCATATAAATTTAATATGTGAATAATTTACTATTTATCTACCTATTAAACATGGTATAAATTATATAAAAATACATACAGAAATAGTAGGAGTATTAATTATCTAGATACTAAACCACTCTAGTTCCTATGAATTTCTGAAACTGCAAAAAGTAACAACTTCCACACTGCTACACTGGTCGTGTTTTTTGTTTTTTATTACAGGCAAAATAATTACTACTTTGTGAGCAGTTCTCTTTCCTCTTATTAATTATGTGAGCAGTCTTCTTTCCTCTTTAACACTATAAACAAAAGCCAAGTACATTAGGATAATTAATTAGGAACAATTCTTATTTAGGGATGCGGGGGTGGGGGGGGTTAAAGATTGTAAGAAAATCAAGTACAGAAGGGTAATAAAGATCGGAAATGATCAAGGAGGTAAACATATAAATTAAGTTATAACAACATTATCACGTTGATAAAAGTAGAGCATATACCTTTAGTTTTTATCCCACCAAAATCATATATTGCAAATTTAGCACTTCAAAGTTACAATTTGAAATTTCAATCAAAACAATTTAGTATTTTTCAAGGGGGGTGGGGGGGTTGATATATTTGATGAATCTTAAATATTTTATTTTATACTTTAGTAAAATAGTGTATCTGGAAGGAAACAAATGAGAGTAAAATTAAGATCTTTGGGGTTTTTCAAATTTTAAATACAACTTTAAGTTATCTTTGATATTTTCATAACTGATTTTTTTTTAAAAGTCATTTTTTTTATAGAAAAACAAAAACAAAAAAATTCTCTCATAATCAAACGGATTGTAAATATTTCGAATGACAGTATCACATTAAATGAACATTTTTGGCTTATTGATAGATTAAATATAAACACAGAAACAAAAGTCAAAAGTCTTGCACGTTGTTGCTACTTTAGTGTTAAGCACAACATTTCGTGTATACACGATTTTCAGTAAATTCAGAGCTTAAAGAAGTAAAATTACAAATAAACTATAAAACTATGTTTTGTTACACTTTTAAGCTAACAAGAAGATAGATATGAGTTTAAAATGTATTTTTCATAATAAATATTGATGAATAGAAAATAAAGCTAGTAATTTTTGCATAATTACACTGTCGTAAAATAGAGGGGTAGTGATCTTAATTCTCTGTCTTCTTTCATAAAATAAAAATATCTAGAGAGTTGCTTTCAAAACCCTAGCTATATATGTACGAAAGCATGCATGATATCTTTTTGGGATAATGGTCTAAAAAATATCCCAACTTTAGTCGAATTTGCTGTTGCGATACTAAACTTTCATGAGGACCTATTACCTCCCTAAACTATTTAATACCGTATTTTAAACATATATATTTGCCCACGTGGACATAAAAAATAATGCAAAGTTATAAATAGGAATGTGTCCACGTGAGCACATATATACCTTTAAAATACACTATTAAATAGTTCAGGGGGTAAAAAATACACTATTAAATAGTCTAGGGAGGTAATAGGTCCTCATGAAAGTTTAGTATCGCAACAACAAATTCGACCAAAGTTGGGATATTTTTCAGACCCTTATCCCTATCTTTTTCTAACTTCTACTTATTGTTAATCTTACAATGACATTTTAAAAATATATCAAGAATTAATCGAATCATATTAGTATTAATACTAAAGAGAAATCAAGATCTAATTTTAGTTATATAACAATGATATATATTAATATAACTTCATTTTAATGTTGGTATATTAATATAATCGACATAAATATTTAATGGAGGTAAAGTTTTACTATTTAGGAGATAAATAATCAATGTGACAATCATTCTCTGACCTCTATAATAATAATCATGTTTATATGTGAAATCGATCTTTCATACGGTATTATAATATTACTGTATATATAAGTAGAGAGTGATGTGTAAATAGTATTACCCTACCTAGTGAAAATATACGAAAGTATTTCGGAAAAAAATAAAATACTACTAGTTGGATGCAAAAATACCTGCAACATGAGGCTCTTCTAAAATAAGAAGAGAACATCCAAAGGTTCCCATTTCTTGTCAATTATACAAAGGGCAGTCCTTTTCTAGATCTATTGCTCCTCTCTCTCTTTGATTCCTTTCTGATGGTTGGTCTTGATATATGCAGCTGGTAAAACCACCATATTGTACAAGCTCAAGCTGGGAAAGATTGTTACCACTATTCCAACCATTGGATTCAATGTGGAGACTGTTGAATACAAGAACATAAGCTTCACTGCATCGCATGTTGAATGAGGATGAACTGAGGGATGCTGTGCTGCTTGTGTTTGCTAACAAGCAAAATCTTCCAAATGCTGCTGAGATTACATTACAAGCTTGGTTTCCACTCTCTCCGTCAACGCCACTGGTATATATATATATATGTACTATTTAATTTGGTGTTTCCTTATTTGTAAGATAATCAAGTATATGTGCTTATTATTGAGCATGGTGCTGGAGAATATTGATATGGCTTGTATGTGCTGCTACCAAATGCTGAATCTATATATGACTTTCTATTAGAGCACATGTGCTACCTCTGGAGAAGGGTTGTATGACTGGCTCTCAAACTACATTGCAAACAAGTACAACTTCAATTTCTTTTTCAAAAATGTATCTTTTTACGACGTTATCAGGGGTAACAATCTATGCCAACTTCTTTTCTTTTTCATTTGTATAGGGAGTGTATATGGGAGGCCTTGAAGCTGAAATAGATATGGATGGACACTCTATTCTCATTGTAGGATATGGAATTAAAAAAGGGATCAAAAATTCCGCTGGTGAAAATTGGGGGATCAGGGATATGATAAAGTTCAGACGAACTTGATTTATGGGTTGGCTTACCCTATTAACGTCCATGAAAATCCTATGGATTTTAAAGATAAAGAAGAAGGGCTGAAGCCGTTTCTAGTACCAGCGGAACCAAGGCAAAGAAAGGGCACCGTTGAATTTTAAAAAAGTAATGGCTAAGAGTAATTTTTTTTTCTTTCTCCTAATTTATACCAGCGGAACCAAAGCAATTTTTTTTTTTAAATCCTATGGATTTTCATCCTATGGAACCAGAGTAATGGTTCCACTGGTACTAGAAACGGTTTCAGCCCTTCTTCTCTATCTTTAAAATTCTATGGATTTTCATGGACGCTAATAGGGTAAGCCAACCCATAAATCAAGTTCCTCTGAACTTTACCATATCCCTGATCCCCCAATTTTCACCAGCGGAATTTTTGATCCCTTTTTTAATTCCATATCCTACAATGAGAATAGAGTGTCCACCCATATCTATTTCAGCTTCAAGGCCTCCCATAAACACTCCCAATACAAATGAAAAAGAAAAGAAGTTGGCATAGATTGTTACCCCTGATCCCCCAATTTTCACCAGCGGAATTTTTGATCAAATAATATTTGTAATGATGATATTGGTAATTTTTTTTTTGTAATGATGATATTGTTCACTTTAATTAGTGTGTGGGTAAGCCATGTTTTGAAGTTTGAACTTGTTCAATGTTTTGAAGGTACAATTTATGTTTATCACCTTAATGATGATTTTGTTGTTTCTGCCCTTGATGATCGTCTCTGAGTTATCTCTTTTTCTGGTTAAGCTGAAAGTTTACTTCTAATTAAATTCTATATTCTTTTATGTTGTTATTGTGATTGTATGCTAATAGTATATTTAATAGAGTATTAGGTATCTGAAATTCAGTGATTTATGCAGAGTAAAGTGCTTTTTTTTTATAGAGTGATTTTGTATTCAACATGTGGTTGAGTTATTCAAGTATTTAGCTTGAAGAACATTTTTCTTGGAATAGATAGATGGGTAAAACAAGTTCTTTTTTTGGTTGCTATATTAATTTTCAGCCCAATACTCTATTCTTTAGACTTTGTGTGTGTATGGCAAAATATGAGGGTAAAATTGAAATCGTCGCATCTAATTAAATTAGTGTACCTTAATTTCTGTTTCTCTGCTGTTTCACCTCTCTGTTAAGTTATGAAAAATGTTTGTGAGCTTTTCATCTCTACTTGTGATGCAGAACTCTTGTCATGTTCTCATTATCTTTATCAAAAGAATCTATAAAGGAGAAACAAAAGAAGGTGATGTGGTATCTGTAACATTTAAGTTACCACACAAAGAGGATAACTATTATAATCGCTGAAGAATACAAAATACAATTGAGAAATGAAAACAATTAATGTCCTTACAACGAAACTGAGAAAAGTTAATCAAAGGGAAAAAAGATCAGAAAAGGGAGATGAGAGGAAACAAACTATTTTCTTAACAATTTGCATAATTCCTAAATTCCATATCACTATCCGGATCTCAAATTAACCTAACCATATTGCTCGTTCTCGGCCCAATAGCTCTTATCAGCTCAATGACTATTTGTGTCACTTTGGTATCCACATTGGGCTGGACTTGGTTTATAACAGTATCTCTTTATAGCCTCCATTAACATTTATTCTTTTTATTTAAATTTTTATACATAATCTAATAACTAAATAGCTTAAAAAGTGGCACAAAATTAATCAATGTGCAGATGTCAATAATCAAGTCTACTGTTTAACTATTAAACCTTCTCCAATAAAGTCCAACCCACCCACATACATGACCTTAATGTCATGAATTGAAGTGAAGTTTAGCGTAGGGACGAAGAGAAGATGAGTACATATTAATTCACTATGAAAATCATAGTTTTAGAAGCTGCAAAAAATAAAATAAAATAAAATGGGAATGTTAAATTTGTGTTTGATTTGTTATACTCTCGTCCCTTTAATATATGTCTAATTAAGGTTTCTTACTTTGTCTTACTACTAATTGTGACACTCCAATTTTATGACCTCCAAGTGAATGCACCGAAATAATAATATAAGAAGTTAATAAAATAAACTTTATTTATAAGTCAAAAAATAAGCTTGTAAAGCAAAAAGGAAAAGATAACAACTATCTATATTAAATTTCTCGATAGTGTTAAAAGTTCATTTTTATTGGTAGAATAATGTTAGAAGATCAAAAGATTGCTCGAGATTAATCCTCTGCAAATCGTGGTGCAATATTAATGTTTCTTCAATTAAAAGTTTGAGAGGAGATTATTTACTTTTTGTACCAAAATTGGTGTAAGATTAACTTTGAGGGAAAGGAATACAAAATCTTTTCACTTTTTTACTTTGCCTTTTGAATCTCCTGATAATTATAATGAATGTGTTCAAAATATTATAGTAAAATTTTATCCACAAGCACTTTAAACTAATTAGTTACTTATAAATATTTCAAACTAAGGTGTAAAAAAGTCTTATTATTTATATTTGAAAATCAAGATATTTATGAACATAACTACTACATCTGTCCACTTTTAATTGTCATAGTTTCCTATTTTAGAGTCAAACGATAACAACTTTGACTAACATTTTACGATGTATTTTTCATCATATTGATATACAAAAAATTGGTATTCATAGTACTTTTCGTATAATTTTTGAATATCTAATTTTTTGTTTAAAATATCGAATAAATGTAATCTTATACTCCCTCCGTCCACTATTAATTGTCATGGTTTCTATTTTTAGAGTCAAACTATAAAACTTTTGACTAACATTTTAAGATGTATTTTTTTCATCATATTGATATGCAAATAATTGCAATTTATAGTACTTTTCATATAGTTTTTGAATATCTAAATTTTTTGTTTAAAATATCGAATTAATATAATCTAATTTAACTTTAAAATTTAGTCAAATTGACTTTCGAAAAGCTCAACATGACAAATAAAAGTGGACGGAGGGAGTATAACTTTGAAAATTAGTCAAATTGACTTTCAAAAAGTGCAACATGACAAATTTAAAGTGGACAGATAGAGTACTATTTTTATAGAATTTAATTTTCTCTTTATACATAATTTATCCACCATTAATCTAATGTTATATGTTTCACCTTCTTCTTCTTTTCTTTTTTTGGGAAAAAAGTAAACATTTTATCACATTCATTCTTAAAGATGAAAGTTAATGTATATGTAAAATTATGAGTACAAAGAACAAAAAAAAAAGAATAAAGATACATATGAGCAAGACAATTAGGATTTTTTTTTGTATAACTTACATAAATCACATAGTGTAAGGACCTGAATTACATTCTATCCCTACTCTTTTTCAATTTACAAAAATCCCTCAAAATTAGTGCTATCCGGATACATAGCAAAGAAGCCGGATACATTAAATTTGATACATTAAAACAAAATCAGTTACACTTTTAAAGGAAAGAGAATATAAAATTGATGTGAGTTCCCCAAATCACGCTAATCTAGTTGATTGCAATCTTTTTTAAATCTTAAAAGATTCAATCAAATCAAAATTCAAATTTTCTCCACTCAATTCTCTTCCAAATCCGCCTAGATTCAATTCAAAATTTAAATATTCTTCTCTCAATTCTATTCCAAATCCGTCTAGCTTCAAGCAATTCAAATTTTCTTCTTTCAATTCTCACCCAAATCGTAATAGATTGAAAAAGTAGAAAACAATAGTTGTTTTTATTGATATGCGTATCTACAAATTTGGATAATTAATACATTGGTCAATGGACGAATCAACTATTTTTTGTCCATTGTTAATTGTGCTCTCGTGTTATAGTATCCAAACTCCTGTTAAACGCTTATGCAAATATGTTAAGTTTCTCATATATTAGTGCCATCATATTTGGAAGGAAAAAATGAAAGGAATATTTTAAAATTCAGGCAAGGTGTGAATTTTGCAGTGGGAGGGGCAACATCACTTGATTCTGCCTACTTGTTGGACAAGGGAGTAATGTCCAGTAACAATGTGTCTTTGGGGACTCAATTGGGTTGGTTAAAAGATATGATATCTTCTTTTTGCAAATTTCCTTCGGGTAATAGCCCTGGGTCGCCCATGTTGGTGCTATGCAGTTATTCATGTGTATCCGCGATGCATTGAAACAACATACAAAAAGGGTGAAGAGATATATAACTTTGATGGATACATGTCTGTGTGGTAATTGCTATGTATCAGATACATTTAATATAAATTCAAATTGACGTATCATGCCTAAAAAATTAGTGCATGATATATTACTATTTATGTATCTTATTTTATTTGAGAAATATTGTATTTTATAAAAAGAAACATTATACATATAATTATTCTAAATAACATTTTTTTTGTGTGGGATACATAAAACAATAGTGATCAGTTGATACATATATGATATATGTAATAAAGTTTAAAAATTATTGAATTTGATATAGTATATATTATGTATCATGCACATATCAATTAATTTGATACACAGTGCTTTAGCTACAGAACATTAAGGTTTATGTATCAAGTGTATTTATTGGGTATGTGTACAGACACATAGCCTTCTAGTTGAATAATTTTGGGTGTATGTATCTAGTAGTAAAAGATTGTCACGGATATGTAATATACCTATTTTTGGATCTGATACATAGTGCTCTAGTTATAGAATATTATGATTTATGTATCCAGACTGAAGATACATTATATAACTTGATACGTGTTAATGACACATTAGATAGTGTTTATGTATCAAGTACATTTATATTGAACATGATAAACACTAATGGAAGATTCAACAACATTAGAGTTATGTATCAATACCTTAAATATGAACATGATACATTGCATAAAACAAATGTTAATTTAGCCATGATGTATCAGATCAGTAATAACACTAACAAATACTAATTTAAGAATAAAAAAAATAAACGAGATACATTGAAAATCTGTATCTTTGATAGTCATGGTTGTGTAATGACAGATCCAACTTTTTCCCCTTTTTTTGAACGTTTTTTCAACACTAGATTTAGAACTCGAGCATGCATCCTTCTTTGACTTCTCCAATGTCAGATACATTTAATTATAAATTCGAATTTACGTATCATAACTAAAAAAATAGTACATGATACATTATTATTTATGTATCTTATTTTGTTTGAGAAATAATATAATTTAAAATTAAAAAATATATTATACATGCAATTGTTTCAAATTAGCTTCTTCTTTTTTTGTGTGTGTGATACATAACACAAAGTTTATGTATCAAGTACATTTATACTGAACATGATAAACACTAATCGAAGATTCAACATCATTAGAGTTATGTATCAATACCTTAAATATGAACATGATACATTGCATAAAATAAAGGTTATTGTAGCAGTGATGTATCTAATCAATGATAACACTAACAAAGACTAATTTAAGACTCAAAATAAATGAGATACATTAAAAATATGTATCTTCGATAGTGATGGCCGTGCAATGGTAGATCCAACTTTTTTTTTGGACGTTTTTCAACAATAGATACATTAAAAGAAAATAAATATTTTTCAAGAAAAATTTTCAACGACGATATGATTAACTAAAATTGCAAAGGTTCAATAAGATTTCAATGGGGACAAGGGGCAGAGCTAATTTTATTTTTATTTTTTAAGATGAAAAAATAAAAAATAATAATAAAAGAAATTAGAAATGGAAATGATGATAAGAAATCTACCTCTTGAATAATTTGAAATCATTAATTGAAAATAGAAAAGATTTGAAACTCAAAAATAGATTAATTGATGTAATTATGGAGAGATTTGGCGTGAAAAAAGGAAGGAAAATCATGGGTATGAAATTTCAAATTAATGTATCCGGAAAAGGGGATGATGGGAGGAAAAGAAGGGATTTTTGATATTTTTTGAAATGGTAGGAAAAATAATAAAATATGATAATAAATGGTGTGTAGTTAAGTAATTTTTCCTTTTTTTTTTGCTTTAGTCTTTTTAATGAAAACTAAATGAAGAGAGATAGAAAAGTCTTATTATAATTCTAATTACTAGAAAGAAGTATAAAACTAACACACCAAGCTTCGATGCTTCAATAGTTGAATTCTTGTCTATTCTCATGACTGTATAAGGGGATCTCAACACTTTCACTACAAATTGTGACATTATTTTACCTGTTTAGAGCTCATACACACAAGAATTTTAGGAGTAGTAAATAAAAGTCTTTTTTGAAAAAGATTAATCTCAGACATAGGAGGTGCTTGGAATTACTCAAGAATTATGACGTCTACCACCCATGTAAGACTAATGTTGTTGCTGATGCCTTGAGCAGGTTGTCTATGGGTAGTACTTCTCATGTTGAGGAAGACAAGAAAGAGTTAACCAAGGATGTGAATATACTTGCATGATTAGGAGTTCGACTAATGGATTCCAATGAAGGAGGAGTAGTGGTGATGAATATGGTTGAATCGTCATTAGTGTCTGAAGTGAAAGAGAAACAAAACCAAGATCCTATTTTGCTTGAGTTGAAGGCAAATGTTCATAAGCAAAAAAGTGACGGCTTCTTAATTAGGGAGAGATGGTGTGTAGAGGTATCAAGGTAGATTGTGTGTATCAAGGGTGGATGAACTCCAAGAGAGGATTATGGAGGAAGCTCATAGCTCCAGATATTCTATCCATTCGGGTTCCACAAAGATGTATCATGGAGTCTATTGTGGAGTAGTATAAAGAAGTGTATTGCAGAGTTCGTTGCTAAGTACCTAAATTGCCAACAAGTCAATGTAGAGCACTAGAGGCCTGGTGGTATGGCTCAAAATATAGATCTTCTGGAACGAAAGTGAGAGATTATAATATGGACTTCATCACAGGTTTACCACGGTCTCGTAGGCAGCATAATTCAATTTGGATGATTATAGATCGAATGACTAAATCATCCCATTTCTTACCGATAAAGACTACTTTTTCAGCAAAAGATTATACTAAGTTATATATTCAAGAGGTAGTCAGACTTCATGGAGTTCCGATGTCTATCATTTCAGATAGAGGTGCTTAATTCACCACACAATTTTGGAAGTCTTTCCAGAAGGGTTTGGGTTGCAAGGTGAACCTTAGTACTGCTTTTCATCCCCAGACTGATGGTCAAGCAGAGCGTACTATTCGGATTTTAGAAGATATGTTAAGGGTGTGCGTGATCGATTTCAAGCGAAATTGGTATGATCACTTACCTCTCATAGAGTTTGCTTACAACAATAGTTATAATTCTAGTATCCAGATGGATCCTTATGAAGCTCTCTATGAGAGACGATGCAGATCTCTCTATTGGATGGTTTGAAGTTGATGAAGTTGGGCTGATAGGACCAGACTTAGTTCATTAAGCTATGGAGAAAGTGACGGTTATTCAAGAGATATTGAAAACAACGAAGAGTCGTCAGAAATCATATACATATGTTAGGAGAAGAGACTTAAAATTTAAAGTAAATGATTGGGTGTACTTCATTCATGCATTGCACAAGTGGACTTTAAGAGTGGTTGTGTTGTGGTTCTCTTATGTTTTGAATATTATGTTCGATGTATGCATGTTTATAATGTTGTAATGACTTATATATGTTTCACTTAGTGAGATAGCTGCGTGATCCTACCAGTACACGGTGATTGTGTACTGATACTGCACTTGCTCTTTTTTTGTTGAGTACAGGGCATCCTCCGGCGGCAATTGATAGACCTCAGCTAGGTGAATATGGAGCGTGACCGGATTCAAGGGTGAGCCAGTTCTTTCAGGCTTCCATGGATCTCTCTTGTTTAAGTCCACTCTCTTCGGACTCAGACTATTTATTTAAGGTATTGTTTAGTTTTGGGGTTGTACCCTTTGTTCTTAGACTTGTCGTTAGTAGTGGTACATTGACTTTCAGGTTCTAGGGGTTGTATTTCTGCATTGTTTAGTTTAGTTGTAAACCTTTGAAGTTTATGAGAACTTCAGTTTTCTTTAAGTTTATTTAACCTGCTTCTATAGTTTAAATTGCTTAGCTGGGATGTAGTAATGGTTCTCCCACCAGAGAGTTAGTGTGGGTGTCACTCATGACGGTCTGGGTCGTGACAAATTCATTATATACTACTGTTTTATATTGAAATGAGAGAGTATCCCTGAGTTGAGTAGGGATGTGGTAAATGTTTCTTTTAGTTCCAGTTCAAGCTTATATCTTGTTTTAGATTTCCCCTCACATGCTTGTACATTCTATGTACTGACGCCATTTGGTCTGCATCTTTTATGATGCAGATACAGGTAACCAGGATCAACATCCAGCGCTTCGTTGATCTAGTTAAGCTCCAGAGTTGTTTGGTGTGCCTCCTTGATTCCGGAGGATCCTTTTGTTATGTTTCAGTTATTTCAGTTGTTAGGATGATCGCGAGTCTTGTTCTGACATCCCTCCTAGTATTAAAGGCTTCATAGATAGATAGACATAGTTCATGAGTCTTTTTTTTTTCATTCATTTTTGTTGAGACTATAGTTGCCAGTTTGGCTAGTTGAATGTTTATTTCTATAACATTCTAAGTTTACTTTTGAGACAGTTGAGTACAGTTTGCATTTGATTTCATTTATTGATAATTAAGTCTTCCGCTAAGAGTTTAGTCAGGCCAAGGGTTCGCCTGGGGTCAGCAATGATTTTCGATTGTCGGCCACGTCTACGATGTAGACTCGGAGCGTGACATTGTCCCACTTTAATTTATTAGATGTATCGTCTTGTTCTCGTTTCTTTGCCATTTCCCCCTTCTCATTTCATCCAACTTATATGACATATTTATAGCATTGGGGAAGAGTGACATCAAATAAGTAGGCACACATCTAAATACTACTATTAATTAGCATCATTTTTTCTCCATAGTTTAAACTATTATTTATCACCTAAGTTGACATAGTATTAGGCAACAAAATCAAGATGTCAATTCCAGTCTACTTGGGCAAAAAAAGAAAAATTCAAGTTTAAGAACAGTGTCATCATACTGAATCATCGCTTGACAAAATCTGAATGTAAAATTCAGGTTTATGTAAAACAGTAAAGAGTTGAAACATGCAACTTATAGTAGCTGCAACCATCAGCGAATTTTCATAGATGTGAGAGGTTCAAAATAATATTTATACATAGTTTATAATTTTTTTATCCCAAAGAAATGATAGAATTTACTCATATAGTTAGTAGAGAGAATCACAATATCACTCCTGACAGAATCTTAAATCAAAGGCATGTTCTCATGGGGTTTGCAAAAAATTGCAAAAAGAACATAGCAAAAGATCATTTTTACTTTATATATTATTGTGAAAAATAAATATAAATGCACAACATTGGAAGTGTTTTGCAACCATTTGTAAAAGATCAAAAATTTGACCATTATCACTTGTAGACGCACTGAACTAATGTCAAATTGATGCAATATCTCGAAATCTGATTCAAAAATTGTAAAGAATAGCAGGTGATAATGCAATTTGATCAATATCACCTCCATTTCTATATTGTTTTATTGCTTTGTAGACAGACCCACATGTGACTTGTCATTTTCAAGCATTTCTCATTCAGCGAGAAGAGGTATAAAAATGCATTTTTTAAGTTCAAAGGTCCTCTGTCTGGACATGGATCTATATATGGCCGCTGAAACCATTTCAAAAGTAACCCAAATTAGGGATTAAAGTTCAGGTATTGGTGCTTAATTTACCCAAAGCAAAGGAAAATTACATATATGAAATCGGGAAAGAGAGTAGAAAGAGCAGAACAACTGGTGAAAACCTCACTTATCATATAAGTACATTATAGCTTGTGTTAATCTGCTTAGCATTCAACATTAAGATTCAGCTGCATATCCAATAGGGAAATCAAATCAACAACTTGATAATGTAAATTTACTTGCATGCATGGACCCAAGTGCCTATAAAGCCATATATGTGTGCGCGCGCTTTCAAAAAAATTCCCTTATATACAACAACTTTTGGAGTGTACTGTAGTAAAACCTCTATAAATTAATACTCGGTAAATTAATAATCTCTCTAAAATAATATTTTCCTCCGGTCCCGACTTGGGCCAATGAAAAAAATTACCAATTTCGATAAGATAATAAGATAATATATTTTCAGAAAACTCTATATAAATATATGATCCCATTAATATCACAAATAAATATAATTCTTTAAAAGTACAAATATATCTAAGACAATTTAGTGAAATATGATTTTATTATGTTTTGTTTTTTCTTAGAATTTAAATCAAGTTGAAGTTCAGCTCTAACTTTTCTTATTGCATCCAAGAGCTACGGTGTTGTCTTTTCGAACTGCACCATAAAATTGTGAAGAGTCTAAATGTGATAAGTGATTCCTTACGCATAGTTGGTTCCAAATGTATAGTATGATCTTCAACTTCATCATCAACATTGTTTTTTCCTATGGTATCCACAATTTCTTCTAAGCTCTGGACCTCTGAATATGTATTACTTTCACCCGGATAATCCAACAGTCTACTGACATCCATTTTATTGTGCTAACCAAGATCATTAATTATAACCTCAAGTTCATGAATGATGTTTTCAAAGTGAGTTCATTCAAATTCTCTGAGATTGCATCATCAGAACGAACTTTACAGTGTCGAAAATAATTTGTTATTGTCTCTTGCTGAATATTTGTTGTCCAAGCATGGAATGCAAAATTGATAACATCTGAAACATTAATCTTTGTTGGATCAGTTTATCTCACTTCAAAGCCTTCTAATATCTCTATGATAAAATCTGTTACGATAATACATCTTGAAAGCTCTTGTCATCCCAGCATCACAAGGTTTGATTTCGAATGTCATGTTGGCTGGCAAGAAAAATAATTCAACATTTTTTAGTCCTTCAATATTTCCATTATGGGCTGGACAATCATATATATATATAAAAAGAACCTTAGGCCCGCCTACGTGGCCCCACCATAAATTAGAATTCTCTTTTAATTTATTTATTTCCAAAACTAGCCTTCCCCTTTCATGAAAAGTTGTGACATTTATAAAATGTTGTGACTTTATGAAAAGTTGTGACTTTAATGAAGAGTTGCGGCTTTTATGAAAAGTTGTGACCTTAATGAAGAGTTGCGACTTTTATGAAAAGTTGTGACCTTTCCAAAAGGTTACAACTTTTCCAAATAGTTGTAATCGGATAGTTGTAACCTTTCCGATAAGGCACAATAAACATTTGTTCACACTACCCTTTGTTGTCTATAAATAGATGGATTTCCTCTCATTTTAAAACAACGAAATTTTTTGAACCCTTTCTTCTTCTTCACAATTAAATATTTGTGTACTTTGTTCCTATTGAGTGGCTCACTGACATCATTGATTATGTTACAGATCCTGGTATGTATTACAGTCATAAATTTATGCTTATGTTATTAAGGAAAAATGATAAGATGTAAAATATTTCATTTTCCTTTACATTATTAATGTTTGTTACTATGTAATCTTGTATGTAAGATGATACAGTACTGTTTTAGTTTTACTGACGGCTAGATTTTACCAGTTATCTACCATAATCAAAAGTCTACAATGCATTTTTTGTCAAACCAACAAATCTATTCATCAAAAAACACACTTGTCATCCATGTTCTTTTGTTAGCACGATAGTGACAATTCAATTTTTTTTTTATGAGAAATCAATAAATATGATACATAAATTAGTAAGATACAATAGTTTTGATATAATCAAAATTAACCTTCATTAAATCTCAAATGATTCTTTAAATTAATAAATATTAATTTATCGATTAAATAATATCTCTATAAAATAATAAAATTTTATGGTCCCACCTATATTAATTTATAGAGGTTTTACTGTATATACATTCAATAAACTGAAGAGGGAGGCAGGGGCGGACCCACGTGTAGAGTTTTGGGTGCTCGAGCACCCATTGACCCCGACGGAAACTTTGTATATGTATATAAAAAATACTAAAAATATTATATAAAGTTTTCTTAAGCACCCATTAAACAAAGTATTACATGGGCGTTGTGGTTCTGAAGTCAGATTTTAGAAGTGTTGGTGTCCTCCTTCCGTCGGGGGTTCGGGCCCCTGCAACATCTATATTTTTGTTGAAAAAAGCAAACATAAACTTCTTGACTTCGTTTTCAAATTTTTTCTTATATTTCTTTTTGTGTTTTCACTTTTTTATTTTTTGTATTTCATTAATTAATTAAATTAAAGAAATATTAGTTAACTTCTAGAAAGAAACTTTTTTGGCTAGCAAATGTTAAAAGAATTGAGCACTCACGATCATCAGATCCTGGATCCGCCATAGGAGGGAGGAATATTGCACTTTTCACACGGCTGCGAAAATAGGGAAAATTTATCAGCTCACCCTTTTAGTTAAAAGTGTTCCGTTTAAAGAGAAATATCAAAATTAAGCTCGATGTACCTGAAAATGCTTAGAATTTTAAAATTAGTCTCAATGTTTCCAATATAAAAATATCAAATTTTTCAATTTCTTTTATTTCCTTTCTTCTTGAAGTACATACAAAGGCCTATATGAAAAATCAACAAATTGAAAATATAGTCACAATCAAGAACACAGTGGAAGAAACACTACATTTCAATAACAAAGGATACAAAAAGAATTGAAATACAAAGCTGTAAATATGGGACGACGGAGAAGTGGAGGAGAAAACGACAACAATAACAACATCCAATCAAGTTTAAATTCAGTGCATGCAATATTTTTACAACCCAAACACCAAAATTGAAAAAAAATAAAACCAAACCCATCAAATGAAAAATTGACAAAAGGTGACCTAAAACTAATAAAAAGAAAATAAAACTAAATCTCGGGAGAGAAGGTGTTAAAAATTATATACTACTATTAATCCTCATTTTGAACAAATGGCTGAATTCTTCCACCATATGGCTGAATCGATGCATGATCCCCACAGGATTAACTTTGAGAAAATGAGAAAAGTAGGTGGAGTGGAGTTCGAAGGCACTGTTGATCCCACAGATGCTGAACAATGGCTTGATCGTATGGAGAGGGTATTTGAGCAGTTGGAGTGTTCATATGTTGCTAAATTTAAGTATGCTATTTCACTGTTACAAAATGATGGTTATGATTGGTGGGTAAGTGTTCTGAATGCCAAGGTAAAACCTTCTGTTCTTACTTGGGATGATTTTCTCAAGGAATTTCGTATAAAGTATGTCCCACCTGCTTATTGTGATGCAAAGAAAAAAAAGTTTTTGAATCTAAGGCAACGAGGCATGTCTATTGTTGAATACGAACAGAAGTTTCTAAGGCTCTCTCGCTATGCTGGTGGTATTATTAAAGAGGAAAAAGACAAGTACAAGAAATTTGAAGATGGTTTAAATGATTCCATTAGAAAGAATGTGGCGATCCTGCAACATGAGAAATTTTATAAGTTAGTGTCTGCTGTTTTTACTTGGGAACGACTTGATAAAGAAGAAGCTAGTAGAAATGAAAATAGATTTCGAAAGCCTAGACCAGATTTTGGGGGTCCATCCAAAAGGGGAAGGTTTGATAATTCTAAGGCTGGTAGTGATAACAGGCCACCTCAACAAAGGCAAAACTGATCAGAATTTTCTACAGCTAGCACTCCAAATTATGGCCAAGGCAAGCCTCGTGTTCCTACTTATCCACAATGTGGAAAGAATCATTATGGCACTTGAAGGAGAGCTTCTGGTGCATGTTTCAATTGTGGGAGCTTTGATCATAAAGTGAAAGATTGTCCTAATCCTAGTAATGCTCCTTCCTTTAAAACTGAAGGATCAGTTCATAAGCCTTCTGTTAATCCTCCTCAAGCTAATAGAGGTGTAAGACCTAAAACACCCAGGCAGCAGGTACAAGTGGAGCTAATCAAGCTAGTGGGCAAAGGGCTACTGCACGCGCTTATGCTATGAGGCAGAGGGATGATCAAGATGGACAAGACGTGGTTGTCGGTAAATTTCACCTATTTGGCTTATGTGTTGATCCTAGTTCTACACATTCCTATATTTGTTCATCACTTGTTCTTCCTGAAAATGTGAAATTTGTGAGACTTAATTACGATGTGCTGGTTGAAAGTCCTTTGGGTTATCAAGTTGTGTGTAATCAAGTTTACCAAGATTGTCCCTTTGTGATTTAAAACCTAGTCTTCCATGCTGATTTGATTAAAATTCCCTTTAAGGATTTTGATATTCTTATCGGGATAGATTGGCTTTATAAATATCATGCGGTGGTAGATTGTAGGTCTAAGCATGTGACTTTTAAAGATCCTACATTTTCACACATCATTGTACAAGGTGAAAGATCAATGACATCTAGTTTTATTTCTGCGGCCTTGGCAAGAAAGCTGATGCGTCAAGGTTGTGGGGCATACCTTGTTCACATAGTTGATACACAATTGAAGAATCCTTGTATCTAGGACATACCTGTTGTAAGTGATTTTCCAGAAGTATTTCCAGAAAATCTTTTGGGATTGCCCCGAAAAGAGAGGTTGAATTTCCAATCGAGCTTATTCGTGGATCTACTCCTATTTCGATCACCCCTTATAGAATGGCTCCAACAGAGTTAAGAGAATTGAAAGCTAAATTGCAAGAACTACTTGAGAAAGGTTTTATTCGACCTAGTATTTCTCCTTGGGGAGCCCCTATTTTATTCGTAAAGAAGAAAGATGACAATCTTAGACTTTGTATTGACTATATACAATTGAATAGAATAACAATCAAGAATAGATATCCGCTGTCAAGGATCGATGATTTGTTTGACCAACTTAAGGGTGCTAAAGTATTCTCAAAAATTGATTTAAGGTCTGGATATCACCAACTGCGGGTTAGAGATAATGATATTCCTAAAACTGCTTTTAGAACTCTGTATGGTCATTATGAATTTTTGGTGATGCCATTCGGATTGACAAATGCTCCTTCGGTATTTATGAATCTAATGAATCGAGTATTCAAACCTTATCTTGATCAGTTTGTGGTTGTTTTTATAGACGATATTTTAATATTTTCCAGAATTAGTGAAGACCATGATAAACACCTATTTTACAAATTTTGAGGGAGAAAGAGCTTTATGCTAAACTTTCCAAGTGTGAATTTTGGCTTGATGAAGTAGCTTTTCTGAGATATGTTGTATCAACAGAAGGTGTGAAGGTGGATCCTAGTAAAATACAAGCAGTTGTTCAATAGAGACCTCCCAAATGTCCGACTGAGGTAAGAAGTTTCTTGGGCTTAGCAGGATACTACAAAAGATTTGTGAAAGGCTTTTCCATTATCGTCTCTCCTTTGACTAAGCTCTTGCAGAAGGAAGTAAAGTTTATTTGGGATGACAAATGTCAAGAGAGCTTTGAAACTCTCAAATCCTTATTGACTCAAGCGCCTATCCTTACTCTACCAATTGAATGGAAAGAGTATGTAGTATACAGTGATGCTTCTCACAATGGTCTCGGATGCGTTTTGATGCAAGAAGGGAAGGTAATTTCTTATGCCTCTCGGAAATTAAAACCGCATGAATTGAATTATCCTACTCATGATCTTGAACTTGCTGCTATAGTGTTTGCTTTAAAAATATGGCGGCTTTATTTGTATGGAGAGAAATGTCATATATTCACTGATCACAAGAGCTTAAAGTACTTGGGTACTCAGAAGGAGCTAAACCTTCAACAACGTAGATGGCTTGAACTCATCAAGGATTATGACTGCACGATTGGTTATCATCCAGGTAAAGCCAATGTGGTTGCAGATGCCTTAAGTCAAAAATCCTTCGCCAGCATTTCTTTGAGTCATTTACCCTTGCTCCTTTAGTTAAGAGCCATGCATGTTTGTTTTACACCTGATTCAAATGGTTCAGTTATTGCTAATATGCAAGTAAAGCCAATATTACTTGAACAGGTGAAAGAAGCACAAAAGTTAGATGAGAAACTTGTAAAACTGACTAGAGAAATTCAAAATGGGGAAAAGCTTGATTTTACATTAACAGAGGATGGTGTATTATTTTATCAAAACAGGTTATGTGTCCCTAATGATGACAAATTGAGGAGAGAAATATTAAATGAAGAACATACTTCACCATATGCAATGCATCCTGGAGGTACAAAGATGTACCATACCACAAAGAAAATTATTGGTGGAATGGTATGAAGAGAGACTTTGCGGAGTTCATCTCTAAATGTTTGGTTTGTTAACAAGTAAAGGCAGAACATCAAGTCCCAGTTGGTTTACTACAGCTCTTGTCGATGCCGGAATGGAAATGGGAGAGAATAACAATGGACTTTATTTCGGGACTTCCTCGTACTCAGAGAAATCATGATGCAATATGGGTGATTGTGGATAGGCTAACCAAGAGTGCTCACTTCTTAGCAATCAGAATGGATTACTCACTTGAGCGCTTAGCCGAGTTGTACATTAATGAGATTGTAAGACTACATGGGATCCCTGTGTCTATTGTATCAGATCGAGACCCAAGGTTTACATCTAGATTTTGGGGTAGCTTGCAGGAAGCTTTGGGTACTAAGTTGAGGTTTAGCACTTCGTTTCATCCTCAAACCGACGGTAGTCGGAAAGAGTGATACAAATTTTGGAGAATATGCTTCGAGCTTGCATGATGGATTTTGAGGGTAGTTGAGACAAACACTTGGCTTTGATAGAATTTGCTTACAATAACAATTACCAATCGAGTATTGGAATGCCTCCCTATGAAACCTTAAATGGAAGAAAGTGTCGGACCCCTCTTTGTTGGAGTGAAGTTGGTGAAAGAAAACTTGTTGGTCCTGAAATTGTGCAACAAACAGAAGAAAAGGTAAAAATTATCAAGGATCGTCTAAAGATTTCTTTGGATAGATAAAAGTCGTACGCTGATCTTAAAAGGTGTGACATTGAATATCAAGTTGGAGATAAATTATTCTTAAAGATGTCTCCATGGAAAAAGATTATGAGATTTGGCCAAAAAGGAAAACTTAGTCCCTGATTTATTGGACCTTATGAGATACTTGAAAGGGTTGGACCAGTTGCATATAGATTGGGTTTTCCACCTGAGTTAGACAAGAACCACAATGTCTTCCATGTTTCTATGCTCAAAATATATCGTTCTGATCCATCTCATGTTCTTCCAGTTGAATCTATTGAGGTTAATCCTGACTTGACAAGAACCTATTCTAATTCAAGCTCGAGAGGTAAAACAACTTAGAAACAAGAGAATTCCCTTAGTAAAGGTACTTTGGAGGAACCATTCTGGAAAGGAAGCTACGTGGGAAAGAGAAGAAGACATGAGAACCCAGTATCTGCACTTGTTCCGGGACTAGTGTAAGGTAAATTTTGAGACGAAATTTCTTTAAGGGGGAGAGAGTTGTAACACCCCGAAAATGCTAACAAGAGTCGCATGTCGATAAACCACTGCTTAATTACTACAATATGTTTTATTCTCATTTTTTTTTAGGAACTTGAAATAATGTTATATTTGCGACCTTGCTTAAAATAATTGTCATCGTAATTTAATGTATTTTATGCGGGTATTTGCGTAATGTTTTAATTAGAAATATGTATAGTTTTAAAAAGGAGGTGAAGGATATATATATATATATATATATAGGTGTATATGTATGCAATTGGGTAGCACACTATTATTTGGGCAGCCAACTTTTAGGGACAACTGTGTATATGATAAGCACCTCTTGTGTTACTATATTTTGACACCTCCTCTTAGAAAATTCGTCTCAGCTGAAGTATAAGTCCCTTAGAACATTATCTAACATGTTGTTCTTCAAGATCACAAGAGAAAATCTTGGTCCTTTTGGCTGGAAATCTAGTTACACTCTTCTCTTTGGTAAGTAGTAAAACCTGTTTCTGAGCTGGGTAGCGTTTAGTAGATTAAGCATATCTCGTTCTGTAGAAATTTGTTTACTGTGAATAAATATTATTTGGAAAGATAATTCATATATGTACAACTCTTATGTTTATGTTAAACTCTAATTTGGTTGTTATGAATTCGAAATATGGGACGCATCATAGGACAAGTTCTGTCTAGATTCTAAAGTTTGAAATCCTGTATGGACAACTGTTAGTGTTTTAAATATATCTTTTGATCCAAAATACATTTTGCGATGATTCTTGGTTGTTTGCAATCTTAAGAGAGGTACCTACATATTTCATGAAGAGTATACAGTCCATTTTGGCCGTTTGCCATTTCAAATTTTAATTGCGACATGAGGCACTAGGATGGCCAGAATTTACTGTTCTGGGAGCATAGTCATATTTGTACAGGCTAGGCTTACTTGTGATAATAACCCTATTTTTACGTCATCATTATTGAGCTGCTAGAAATTAAATAAGTTATTTAATTCATTTTTTTAAGGTTGTATATCCTTGTACACAAGTTGAAGACTTTGATACGCTGCTTGATCTACGGTTTGACTCGTGGAGTTTTGTTGGACTGTTTGTGTGCTAAAGAACTGAGGTTTGTGTATAAACTTGTAATTGTACTCTTTTTACCTGCTGGTATATCTGAAATTTTATCTTGGTACCTTGGTTACCCCTTGTCACTTTACATTGCCGTGTTAGTATTCTTTAATACATTAAAGACGCTTGTGTAACTCGCCCACTTGTACGGATTGTTTGATCACTTAGAACTCTTGTTGGGACCTTGTCCTTCTTATGGTTGTGACTTCGTCACTCTTGGCATGCCTCTTGGTTCGGATCATTGCCATCTTGAATCTGGATTTTTAGTTCGTCTTAAGAATGGAAGCTATCCATTTTAAGTACGAACTAGGAAGCCATTTTTAATATGGTTCTTGGTTCTCTTGATTATTGGGTTTTGACCCTTCTTGTTGTAGGGCGTTGATCTTTCTTCATACCTGCTCGTGCTTAGTGTGACGACATGATGTATATATTGGGTGAGCCTTGTTATTAAATCTCTTGAAAAGTTGTGCTATGAACATTCATGACATTTAGACCTTTATATATTGAACTTGATACTCCTTGTATATTGTTTACTTGATTTACTGATTTTGTTTCGATCGTGCTGCCCTTGACTTGAGAGTGATAACTTGTCGAATTTGAGGGCTCCAAACCTATAATTTTTACACCACTAACCTATATGTTTAGCGATAGTTGTTTCTATCGTAGGGGTTGTTCGCGATGATGCTTGAAGCTGGCCATTTTGAAAGCCTTAAGAAAGATCACATTTGCATATAGGCATATATATTTTGTATAAACTTGGGACTTGTACATGATCTTTGTGTTGTATATTTACAGGAGATTTTGAGGGCTGATTTGGTCATGTCACCATGGGTTGTAATATAAGTATGGTTATACGTTTTTATCTTTTTGGGGTGTGAAAATCCAAGCCTTGTAATATACTAGTTTGCTATATGTCTTGGAAGTTGTGTGAAGCATGAGCCGGCTGATTCCGGTACTCGGAAGCTTGTAATATTCTTGTTATTTCACCCTCGAGTATGAGGTTAATATATGCATTAAGATCTGGTCGGTTATTTGCTTAATTTTTTTTTATTTGAGTTCGTTATGAATCTAATCCCTCTACTAGATTAAAATCAGTATGCCCTCATTAATCGGTTTTGAATGTCACAAGTACTTAATTACATTTCTTGTTTAAGTAGTGGTATCGTTTTGAAATGGTCGCTACACATGGTCTCCCCAACAATAGATTGTAGGATGCATTGATATTCAACACTTGAAAATTCACGGTGAAATCAACAGGCCCTATTGTTAGTACGAGCTTTATCTCACCAATGGAATCTGTTTTTGACCCGTCAAAAGCTCTAACACATACATTGTTGGGTCGTATCCTTTTCGCATTGATATTCAATTTTTGTAGAGTTGACAAAGGACAAATATTTGCCCCAGATCCTCCGTCACTTAGGACTTGAGTGACATATGAAAGCTCATACTTTACAGTGATGTGAAGGCCTTGATTATGTCCCATGCCTTCCATCGGTAGTTCATCATCTGAAAAGGTGATTCGGTTTACCTAAAAAATTCTCCCAGCAATCTTTTCTAACTGACTCACTGTAACTTCATTAGGAACATGTGCATCGTTTAAAATCTTCATTATAGTTTTACGATGTTCATCTGAATGTATCAACAAAGACAATAAAGAGATTTGGGTTGGATGGAATAGTCTGACAATTTCATTTTTCTTAAGAACTCCTCTGCTTCTTCTTCAGTGACTGGACTCTTAACTTGCATTTGGTCATTTTTACTTTTTCCTTAATTCAGTCGAGGCATAGCATCTTCCCGAACGGGTCATTCCTCCTACTTCATCTACTTTTTCATTGACTTCTTTCCCCTTTTATGTTACGACGGTGGGCATATAATTCCAAGGGACAGCGTTGGGGTTAGCCATTGGAATTTGGGACACTGGCCTAATGATCACAGGTGGAATATAGGCTCCTTGCACGATTAAGATAGGCTTGTTTGGCCCTCTTGGAACAACTAATCTTTTCTCTCTCTGACTTGCCCAAACATCTTCAAGTGCTCTTTTCACAGTTAGGATGGGTGTGTTTGATGGGCTCAGCTTTTCCGATGTCTTTTCCGCCCCTGAAGGCACTATTTTTGTCAAGTCAACAACATTCGCCGAATTTTCCATGCCAGTTCCAACCTTAAGAATTGGCTTGTATGGGACTGCAACTTCTTCGCGACCATTCATCATTTCTAACATGTTTGTTTCAGTATGCCTGGGCAGTGGATTTTGATTAATGTTTGGTCCATTTGGGCTTTCCACTATAATTTGATGAGTATCGATCAAATCTTGAATTGCCTTTTTCAAGTACCAACACCTCTCTATGTTGTGCCCTGGGGAATCAGAACATGAGGCGTAGTGTTGAGAATAATCTAGATCTCTCAAGAGAGGATTCAACATATTTCTTTCAATAGGACTCAAAACATTCAACATCCTTAATTTTTGAAACAAGCTAGCATATGATTCTCCAATAGGGGTGAACTTATCCTTAGCTCCATTTCCCCTCTTGTATTCTTTTCTAGGACAAAAAGGAATTCTAACAGTATTTTGGTGAATTTGTGGGGGTGGTGATTGATTTTGAGAAAGTGGTGCACGCCATTGCGGATAAGAAGGGGGAGCAATTGGTTGTGCGCTAAAAATAGGATATTGAGGGTATAAGACAGGATATTGTGGAGTTTAGGAAGGACAATAGTGTGGTTGATGATTATTTTGGACATAGGTTCGAGGCATTGATACAACGGTAGCTATATCTTCCCTTCTTTTCTTCCCTCCAATGTTTGCAGAACTATTTTGAAGCACTTGTGTTATGGCTTTTAAGGTAGCTTGGCTTACAATCTTTCCAGACTTGATGTCATTCTCCACCATTTCCCCAACCTTCACAACTTCGAGGAATGTCTTTCCAATGGTATAGAGTAAGTAATGAAAGTAGTCAGGTTCTTGCGCTTGGAGAAAGACATCGATCATCTCTGACTCTTTCATTGATGGCTTAACCCTAGCAGCCTATTCCCTCCACCTAACAACATATTCACAAAAAAATTCACTAGTCTTTTTCCTCATGTTGGCAAGAGAAGAGCGGTCTGGCACGATGTCAATATTATATTAGAATTGTTGCACAAAATAGTGAGTAAATTAACCCATGTATGCCAGTTGGCAATATCCTGTTCTATGAACCATTCAGATGCAATTCCCACCAGGATTTCCCCAAAATAGGCCATAAGTTTTTCTTCTTTGCCCTCAGCACCCCTCAGTTGATTGCAATATTTATTCAAATGAGCTATAGGGTCTCTATGACCATCATATTTCTTAAACTTTGGGGTTTTAAACCAGCAGGTAAATAGACGTGAGGGAACATGCACAAATCACTGAATGAGATGCCTTTGTGGCCTCCCATACCCTACATATCTCTTATACTTTATTCCAAACTCTTCATTTCCGACTCATTTCTTCATGTTCCTTGTTCTTAGCAGTTTTATCAACTTCGACAGAGGAACTATATTGATGAGTGTGGGGATAAGAGCTTGGAATTTTAAGAGCCTCTTTAGAGGTGTAGCCACAATCACGAGGAATTTAGGACGGAGGATCCTTATTGGATTTGGGTACCATTGTTGGTTGTTGGACATTATTAGTCAGCTCAGTTAGCACGAAGAGTGGATTACTCATCATAGGTGTACTAAAAGGTCACACCGTAGAAGTTCCATCTACGTTGGATGTGTTAGCATAAGGGCCAAATCTAGGTGGATAAATCGGATCACCTATTGACTCTTGGATAGGGAGTGGCATATTTATATTTAGATAGTCACGGATTGAAGACGGTGGAGCTTTTACACTCATCCAAGCTTCATACATCTCTGTCATTTGTTGTCTTAATATCCTTACCTCTTCCATTGACACAGTTTCCTGTGAGACCATCTGGTTTTGAACCTCATCATTGTCCGACTTATTCCCGTCTCTCTGGGTCATTTTCTTTTTTCCCTTTTGACCTTGTATTGTAGGTATGTGATGTCATCTTAACCACAAACCAACCACCTTTAAGCGAATATGCCTCTCTTTATTTCTGAATAGAGTAGCAAATGGTTTAGTGTTAAGAAATTGTGCACATTGCATCCACATATATACTTCTACTATGGAAGACCTTATGTTTCATCCCGGCTTATATAGGCGTTTTTCTCCTCTTTAGTTATTTTTGTTGAAAAGGTTTCGATCGAACCCATTGGGTTGCCTACGTATCATGTTGGTGCATGAATCAAATCTTTACGTAGTTCGAGAATATACATTGTTTTATTATTATTATTTTTAGATTAAGATATTACATTACTATTTATATATTTATGGCAAAAGGGTGTGATATATCCCTCAACTCTGTCATTTGGAGCTGATATGCCCCTTGTTATCAAAGTGGCTCATATATACCCTTACCGTTATGCAAATGGCTCTCATATACCGCTACCATTACAGAATGAGTTCACATATACCCTTCATTTAATGGAAGTGAAAAAAAAAGTTTTAAATATATATATTTGACTTTTAATTTTCTTAAAAATTATTGAGGGGTATATATGATTCTTCTAGCAAAATCCAAGGTATATTTCAATTTTTTTCATACATAAATTATTTTGTGACTTCTTTGATTATAATTATTTGAGTTTCTTATTCTTATTTTATTTTTTTCTTTCATTCCTTAGTGTAAAGAAAAAAATTTAAAACTATTTTTTGTGGATATATTATAATTTAAAACTATTTTTTTGTCTATATTTTAATTTAATAATTGTATTTGAAGAAAAAAATTTGGTCATCTATAATAAGTTTTAAAATTGAAACATAAATAAATTTGACCATCAAAATAATAAATATAAATTAGTCACTGAAACAAAAAAATAGTCAAAAAAAATATGTTTGAGGAGGGTTAAATATAGAGCCCCTTAAAAAAAATATGTCAAAAAACAATTTGGTCATCTCATATGAGATTATATTTTTTTTGAAAAAATAATAAAAAATTAAACTAAAATTAATTTTTTTCATTTCCGTTAGAGGAAAAGGGTATATGTGAGTGTGTATAAGTAGGGGTATATATGAGCCACTTTCATAACGATGCGTATATCAGCTCTAAATGACAAAATTGAGGGGAATATCAGACCTTTTCCCCTATATTTATTCATATTTATTAATGGGAAAAAAATAAAACAAGAAATAAGCGTAACTCAAAATATCATTCCAATGTTTGAAACATAAGTAGGAAAATGATAAAAATATCACCAAACGAATGTCAGTAACATAAATAGACACGACTGAAATAAAGTGTAGAAACATAGAAGAAATAAAGCAGGACTCAAACTAAAAGGAAACGACACTAATGAAACAAAGCTTTGTTTCAACCCTCCTATCCCAAAGATCTAATCGTCACGCTTGCATCCTAATCTGCTCACTCACGGAGATTGCGGTCTTAAACGACCTCCTACACTCTGATATATATCTTGCAATGAACTCGTAAGGTACTCAGCGAATTTTGGTACTTATGCCAGAAATTATTCATGGTTTATCTCTTGGTAATCCAAACCCATTTGGGCAACGCGATCAGCCAAACGATGGACCTTTGATCGAAGTGAATTGCAAGTCTAATTTTATCCCCGTATCTGTTGAGCATGGGAGTCCACTATTTCTCTGGCACGTCTTTCTTAAGTTGAGACTTACTCTAGTTCCTCTTGAAGTCTTCCCCTTTTATGAATCCATTGAGCTCTCTTGATCGAAATCTGTCTGATTTTTCTGATTATCTGCCCTCAGTTGTTGCTGTCGGGACACCGCAAGTTCCGCAATTTGTGATCCCCTAGTGGTTGCCAGATTAACTTGTCCTTGGAGAAGGGTTTCTCTTTGAGTCGCCTTGGCTCTTTCCTCTTCGAATTCTACTTATTGTTGGGTTAGAGTGGCTCTAGCGAGCTCTAATTCTGCTCTTAACGCCTGATTTTCAGCAAGGTAATCGTGCATAGGCAACTCGACTTTTATGTTTATCTCAGCCTCATGGTCTATTGGTTCTTTTATAGATCTCTCCGGCCTAACCTGTAACAGAGGTTGTTTTTCAAGCCAATTAGAGTATTCCAGGTGAGTTTCGCCCGTGTGTCACTCTTTAACCATCGTTCCAATTCCCATGACTATACAACCATCCCAAATATTTTGGGCTAATCTTTCCAGAAAGGGGACGTACAGCCCAACTTCGGACACCAAATCTTTCATATCCTCCGTAATAGGTAGAATTTGACGTCTACCCAACTAACGTAGAACCCGTTGTGGTACGTATGGTTGCACACCCCTAATACCCACCAACTATAATAAATAAAAAAAAGGCAAACATACGACATATGTATGACTTCTTCCCAAGGGACCAAGGATAATTCCAAGTGATCTTATCTTCCGTTAGCGAGTGAAAACACTCCACCCAAGCATTGACCCCTTCTGGACACCTGTATTTCTCCACCCTTTTGGCATGACTTTTAATGTAATAGCTTCGATCATGAATGAACGTTGCCACTGTAGGAGGTCGGTAAGAATGTTCCACTATCCATAATTGAAGAAATATGTTGCATCCCTCGAAGAAACGTTTCTCTTTTTGGCAGACAACTAAAGCGCGGTAGATATCAGTCAAAATCATGGGGACGATGGTATAATTCTATTTCTCAATTAACACATTAACTACCCCGGCCAAACAGATGTTAATCTTGCCGCCTCTCCTTGGAAAAACCATTGTTCCTAAAAAAGCTATCAAAAAAGCAAAACGACTATGCTCTTTCCATGATTCAAAACTTTCCTTATTGTTGAGTTTCCTTCCAAATCTCTTGAATCCGTCTTCTTTTCCATGCCTATCATACAAAAATTGTAATGAGATCCAACCTTTGTCTAATGATTCCTCCTTGACTTTGTAAATGTTCAAGTATTGAAAAAAAATTGTTGATGGATATTCCCATTGGAGCTACCAGCTTCTGACGATGCAACCTCACTCCAAACCCAGTAAAACTGGCTATTTCCTCCAAGGTTGGGGTCAACTCAAAATTTGAGAAACGAAAAACATTGTTTGCGGAGTCCCAAAAGGGCAACAGTGCTTCGATCACATTCCTCTTAGGATCAACTTGCATGATTCTAGTCAAG
Organism: Solanum piurae; assembly: GCA_029582685.1. NCBI lineage: Eukaryota > Viridiplantae > Streptophyta > Magnoliopsida > Solanales > Solanaceae > Solanum > Solanum piurae. Next base: position 93,759 of record JAJOOO010001871.1, read on the forward strand.
AAACCTAAGTATTTGAATATTATGCCTTGTTGTAACAACTCATGTCTTTCCACCATGTCCACAACTGCAAGGGAGTACAATCTACAACCTGGAGTGGTACGTTCGAATCTTTTTTCGTCTTTTGACACGTTCCGCGATCGAGATGAACCATGTTGTGCCTATGAAAAAAATGTCGAGTTAAGAAATGTTCATACTTCTGATACTTAATTTATGGATCTCTTATATTTTACTTTTTTAAAGAAATAAAATAAAACAAAAATAAATAAATAAAATAAATAATAATAAAATAAAATAAATGTGAAACTCATATAAAAGAATATAAACACTTGTATAAAGTGAATACATCATGAATGTTTGTCACTTGAACAATCAGACTTAGAGCACATGTGGGTAATAAATATCTAATTTGTTTGAAAAATTTGTTTTAACAAGACACATATATTCCCCTAAACAAGTGTTTATTCTAAGAGTCTAGCCGCAAAACAATTTCTAGTAAATGCACATTTAAAATCAAGGTTTAAATTTATTATTAGAAGCGACCATGATGAATTTTAATTGTTATTATTTATTCATAGAACAAAGAAAATATTCAAAAAAAATGATATACTTTTAACATGATTACAGTCAGCAAGTCAATACAGAGGGTGGTATATATGGCTTAAGAATTTTTGTGTAAAACAAGAAAATAAAAATGAAATTCTTGAAATTGACTTTGCCAAAAAATAAAAAATAAAAAATATAAATAAATAAATAAAGAATTATTAGAAATTTCAATTCATTGGTAGACCTGTCTATATATTAAAATGTACTTTTGTTTTGAGATATAAATAGCTACATATATATA
>JAJOOO010001872.1:0-27278 GCA_029582685.1 Solanum piurae
GAAATTCATATCAAAAAATAGATTTCTCACCTCTTTTGGGACATCATTGTTAGATTTTATTGTCTTCATCTTCTCCCCTTTTCCAGTCTCCTTTTCTCCTTTGGTCTAGCTTAGCTAACATGGTATACACTTCCTTTTTGCATCCTTTAAAATCGACACCAAATTGTTGACCTAATTTTATCATGTTCGCTTGGACCCATTCAGTGGCATTTGCAGCTAGGTCTTCCTCATGTGTGCTGTTGTCAACCTGTAAAGGTTCTGGCTCTGTGTACATAACCAAGAGAGAATTTGAAAAATCCATCTCTCCTTCTTCATTAATTTGAGTTGGATTGTTCTGCCTTATTGATCCCCCTTCCTCCTGAATTCTTGCATGCCATTGTAATTGATTGGCCTGCTCTTTCTCCCCTTTTTCCATTCTTGTTACTCCTGTCACATCCAGTTCTCCCTCACCTTCGAATTCGACGAAGTTAGAACAGCGGCATGTTAGATGACTTTGCCAAATAAAAGTGCTACTGTTCTAAGGTTGCCAAATTAGTACATCTATGAGAGTCATTTTTAGTTATTTGAAAATAAAAGTGTTGCGTTAAAAAGATGACTTTGCCAAATAATAAACAAAAATAAGTTTCATTGTACTTGTCTATACGTGTCTCCCTCACCTTCGAATACGTGTCTATATTCATTGTACTAGAATAAGGAAAATCATATAGAAGTTTTATAGGATACTAAGGATATTAAGTCTTTACTTGTAGCATATTAACTTAATTTGAATAGGGGTTGATTACCTTCAATATATGTATACAGCCTTAGACTCCTATACTAGGAGTGATATGATCAGGAATGAAACTATCTAGGGCAAAATGGCAGTAGCCTCTCTGGTGGACAACATGAGGGAGGAGGGGCTGAGATGGCTCAGACGTGTGAAGAAAGATGAGCAGATGTCCCAGAGAGGAGGTGTGAGATGTTGGCCAAAGAAGTCTCGGGGAATGCCCTCACTTACAACAAACTGACCCTGGGAAAATACGAAGTTCCCTTATCAGTATTGTAACTATTACTCTCATACTATCTTATTCTTTGATTATATTATTACATGTTGTTTCCTTTGCTTCAGCTATCGTATTATTTGTCATTGCTACTGTTCTCATCTTCATTGTTTTCAGCATGGTTTCTTCGCTATTGTATTTGTTTCACATACTTATTTTTTTATATGCTTAACTTGAGCCAAGGGTCTATCGAAAACAGACTCTGTACTAGTGTTGTGAAAGGCAATCGCCTCATCGCCAATGGCAAGAGGCGAGGTGACCCTTTATCACCCTTTAGCTTTGTGGCGAGGCGATCTACAAAAGGCGATGTCATGGCAAGAAAGGCATCACCTTTTGTATTTTCTTTTCAAAAAAAGGCTAACAATTTAGGGTTTTAAAAGTTCTAAGGTTTTTAGGGCTTTCTTTCCAAATTTGCACAATTGCACTCTCAGACTACAACTACGACTCCAACTAGTCGACTCGACTAGACTTCTCTGGTGACCGGCCAGGCTTTTCCGACGACTCCAAAGTCCAACCAATACGTATCTTCTTTTCTTCTTCTAATTTCTTCTTCCACTGTTTCTTTTACTTTCTTCTTCAAACTTCATAGTTACTTCTACTCTGTTTTTTTCTCACTGTTTTGACTTTTGTTCTGTTTTTTTCTCATTCAAATTCTAGACTTTTGGTATGTACTATCTATTTTCAGTTTTCAAATTGAAATATTCATTAATATGTTGTTGCGATTGAGATTTTGATTATTTATACATGCAAGTAAATATTTTAATTTTTTGGTATTAACCGGCGCTGCACTACAAAAAGGTGTGCGGCAGCGAGGCAGACCCTTGTCGCCTTTCGCCGTCCAAAACAATGCTCTCTACTTACTTCAAGGTAAAGGATAAGGCTTTCACACACCACCCTCACCTGACCTCACTTGTGGTGCGACAATACTCCTTAGACTAAAAACAGGTGCCCCTTGTCTCCAAACAATTATTCAGGCGCCATACCTCTCTTTAGGATCGTTTAAACATTATTCATATTTCCAGTGACTAGAGATCGACTACCAACTCCCTCCTCTACACTTTTGATTTATTGTCATTGTTCTGCCAATTCAAGTTACACCGATGATGTTCTAAAAATCAGCAGTACTAAATATCTTTGTGATGATTGAGAATAGATTCCTTTCCATGTATAATGCAAGAAGCACTTTCTTTTTTATCATGCACCAGCAACTTCAACCGGAAAGAATTCAAGGACCGTTTTCCTGTTTGGTGATTGTGCACTAGTGAGATTTTAGTGTCAGTTTTCTACGTTTTCAAAATAAACAAATTGTTTCAGCACTTTAGTTTTGAAGGAGACATGTTTTAGTAGCAAGTGAATATCTCTACTTTTGTGGTGAACTACAAAAAAGACGAGCATAAAGAATCAAGAGAGGAAGTTTCCACTTACCAGGAAGAAGTTCAGCAGCACGAACAGCAGAAGCAGCAGCAGTTCCTAGAGCAGAAGGATCATATGCAACCAGAGCAAAATTATGGACAGGGTGGAGGAAAACTACCTGAAAATATTACCGACCTCCTCAATAAATTTTTTTATCATAGCAGGTAAAAGTGTTAACAACAATAGTTATTACCTCTCCAGGAATCTCAATAGGAAAAGCAGCAAAAGATAGCATTATATCAGAAACTGATACTGCAACAGTGTTTTTGTCAACTGCAACCAAGCCCATGTTGTGGGAATGGTATACAATAGCACCAGTTCCAAAAAAATGCTGTGAGTGAACTCCATCAAGCATGCATAACGATGGTACATGGACCTGCAATTCCGAATCATCAGAGGCACACCAAATTCAAATAATGGAGATAGGAATAACCACAGAACCATACATGTCTAGACATACCTTTCAAGTCTCAACTGCAACAATTAGTATGATTTTTCATTTTACATATTTACTAGGAGAACATACGACAATCTTAATCAGCAGTTACCAAAATAAAACCAGCAGTTTGTAACATTATTCAGCATTTTCTATGTTCTACAACAGGGTAAAAGAAAGAAACAAAACGAATGATTAAGATTTGGACCTACAAAACAGACAATGACTGCGATAGATTCAAATCTTCATTAAGTGCAAATGATACGATAGGTGGCCAATCTCTAAGTTAATAAAGTAACTTGTTCAGATGTCCCACATCGGTAGAGGGATGGGAATTTGGCCTCCTTATATGGACTTGGACAAACCTCCCCTCATGAGCTAGCTTTTGGGATTGAGTTAGGCTCAGGTGTCATATCTTTACTTGGTATCAAATTAGGGTCCATCTCACCCAATGTTTGGGCCCAAAATAATCAAAAAAATTGCCCAAAATTACCCACACACCACATGCTAAGCATTGGACGTGAGGTGGGGTGTTAAAGCAAACATTGGTGGTTAATGAGATGGGTGGAGTCCTTATAAGGCTTGGGCAATCCTCCTCCCTTTGAGCTAGCTTTTAGGGTGTGAGTTAGGCCTAAGACCTAATTTAAGAGGCAGGCACATCCCAATTTGTTGTTCACCGATGATGGCCCCCCATTTAGAAGTGTTCACGCTCCAGTTGAGGTCTGGGCGTGCGGGGGAGTGTTAAGATGTCCCACATCGGTAGAGGGATGGGAATTTGGTCTTTTTATATGGACTTGGACAAACCTCCCCTCATGAGCTAGCTTTTGGGGTTGAGTTAAGCCCATGTGTCATATTTTTACATAACTAAACATTCTAGCATCATATTTATTTGATATCTTCAGGTATCCTGAAAATTATCTGTCAGATTTTCCTTATTAAAGTGCAATGAATCTAGGCATGTATGAATTCACACATTATCTTTTTTGATATTCTCACACAACCTATTGAAACCTTTTGTCCAAAGAAGGATCCCGCCAAAAGGAGACATTCCCTCCCAAGAAAAAAGGTGGCATACCCTATACACACATACATTGCACTTACCTAAGTTGTGCGGACTCTTCATTTTTGTTGCCACACCCGTGTCAACACGAGACGGGTGCGGATGCGGGATACGTGTGGGATTTGGTCAACCCACATCGGATACTTTGACCCGAGTCCATGGACAAATTTGGGGGAAATTTGAGATTTTGATAAAACAAACGAGGGATGGCATACCTTCAATATTTTAGTCTTTTTTGTCTCTTTTTTAGCTTTTCCTCTTGGTCAATATTCGTTGTTTCATGTTTCAAGCCAGAGTTGGTGGAAGGTCTTGAATGACTTTCTTTGTCTTTTTTGAGGGGAAGAACCAAAGAGCTTGAAAGAAGAATTTGAGGGTCTTGGGAAAGACAACCTAGAAGATTTTTCCTAATTTAGAATATCTTTATAGCTTTATTTTATAATTTTCGATTTTTAACCGAATCCCAGCACCCGTATCCATATTTGGATCCGTAACCCCGAATCTTAAAATTTAGATTTTGCCGAATCTAACCCTCGGATACCCGCATCCGAGTCCGAGCAACTTAGGCACTTACTATTGTGCTTAGAATGATAAAATATTTTCTCTCTTTTTGATGAAGTGATTGTTAAATAACTGGCATCAAGAAGATGCTGAAAACAGTACAAAGAAACTAGGGGAAGCTCCTAGAAACAAAAACCTACAGAGAGAGCATTGAACCATTTTCTCGTTTTCTTTGAAAAGTACTTAGATGATAGAATCTACCCCCAATTAACCACGGAGAGAAAAGGATTTGGTTTGCAAAAAAGTTGTGCATACATTACAATATTGAGATTGTTATACGATATAGTGCATGAGTAAATCTGAATTTTCTTTCAGATGTTTGATTCATCATTATCAGAAACTGAATGAGTAATCAAAATCTTTGGGTATTACACGTTTATTGCTATTGCATGTGGATCAGATAAAAATAATACACCCTTACAGCATTACTACGGCGGAGACTGAATATGCAGAAGCAAAAAGAAAGGAACCAAACACCTGATAATCAAAGCATGGTTTAATGAAAGGGGTTATTTCTAAATATTGGTAACTCAATAACCCCTATAGACCAATGTTTATTATGTGAAACTGCTTAGGAAATAAGATCCCACTTCAGTAATGCAAATAACACAAGAAACAATCATAGGTGAAAACCAAAGTTACCTCGAACATAACAAGGGTAGGCTCTATTGCACGCTCAGCAACAGAGGCATTATTAGCCACAGGAGCAGCACCTTGATCCTCCACGGCCCCAGAGTCATCAAACCTTTCCTCTCTATGTCCATTTAAAGAGCGGCCAATTATTACATCACCATCCGCAGATAAGTTTTCTTCCACCCTCCGTTTCTTAGTTCCAGCATCAGAATCATCCTGACTGTTTAGTCCCACTGTAACATTATCACAACTAATCTCCGTATTGGTAACTCCATCCATTGATTCTTGGCTGACTTGTTGAGGCCTAAGATCCATTGCACTAACCTCAGTAGCACAAGAAGAAACACTCTGATTTGACAAATCTTGTTTGGCTGGATGAATGCCAGAGAATAGAAGTGGAGACTCAGGTGGCAAGGCAAGTTTCACAGTCCATAAACCAGAGCTGTCATCGCGTTTATATATCTGAGGAGGTGCATACCATTCATGGCGGTCAATTGTGACCAGTACAGACTGCAGCAAAAAGAAGTTTCTATGAGAAGGCCTTCGTACAAAGAGATGATAAAAGCGCCAAAGACTATTCTATATCTACCAACAAGAAGAGCCAAATTAACATCCGTAATATCTGCAAAAACTACACACTTTTCATTCTTTGGGGATTCTTTTTGTGAATATATGTTTCTGACTACTACACCTTCACAACTCATTGTGTTACTAGACACGTTCAAATGGTTAACTACACTAGAAGACTAAATCACAAGACAGACAATGTTTACAGGCAGGTGAAATTTGTGATCATCTATATCATACACCACATCAAACATACAATTCTCCTGATAAAATATAAAAACCATTAAGATAAATCCTAAAATCGATACACAGATTCAAGTTTTCTTGCCATGATCCCAAACTTTGGGTGACAACAAAAGTTGGCATGTTATTAAATTTTCCTTCTGATTTGACGCCACTCTCAAAACAAGATAAACTCCTGCTCTAAGACATAAGTAGTAGCCGACTGTAGACCCACTAGGATCCATAGTTTTTTACCGTGGTTTACACAGAAATAGTAAAGCCAACAGAAGTCGGTATTTGTGAATCTGTATACCAATTTAGAAGTAGATGGAAAAAAATCATCATGATTTTCCAATAAACAGAAGGAAATGGCAGTTGAGAGCAAGAACTACAGATACAGGTGAATAAAAAGAGGCAACAATTGTTTTCTGAAAGATATCAAAGCACGTGTACAGAAAATCAACATAAGAAAAGAGGCACTACTAATACCTTTTTCCGGTGACGATCATTGTAGCTTATATACTCCAATGGTACTCTTGCACTCCTAGACAACTTGGATAAAGCAGAAATTAATTCTTCCAGGGTCGATATATCTTCTCCGGCAAATTTTTTGATGATGGCATGGCGAGGAACTCCTGCTCTAAATAGCATATATCTACAATACCAAAGAAGTTTATAACTGTCAAACATTCTTTTTCCAGTAAAATACTCCTAAAGATAGCATCAACGGAATTTTAAACTTAAACCAGAAACATTTTCGAATACAAACTGTTAGATAAAGCAAAATAACATAAGTCAATGACTGCAGCACAGCAATTATCTACACAAGGAAAGAAAATGTACACACCCTGTTTCTGCCACGTAGACAAGACCACAGTGAAAGCGGAAATTTCGAGCCTGCATTAAAAGAGGAGGAGAGAGAGAGAATAAAGAAGAAACGTCAGCTTCAATCATACTCAACAGATAAGAGACAAAATACCCATGAGTCAAATGTGCAAAAGAAGGGTCTTCACTTAAAAGTTCAAATACAAACTACATGACTAAAACTGCAGTACAGAGAAAACCTCTTTATGCGGGAAGACAACCAGAATTCTATCCCTCATAAAGTATCGGCACTAATATGGAAAGATAGGAAAAAAGTATTACCTCGCTCAGGAATTGCAAGTTGAGCAACAAGACATTTATAAAACAGCTTAACTAGCTAAAAAGTAACCAAAAAAGTTTGCTTGCACTCAATTTCCTTCAAAATCAATGGAGAAGTTTGAGAACTATTTAAACGAAATTGTCAACCAAAAGAACCTAACAGATTGCAAAAGCCCTGAACCATCAAAGTCAAATGGTACTCTAGGCACGTGTTACTTTTCAACTATCAGACACCTGACTACAAGCACCCAGGCATAACATGTACATACCAAAAAAAAAAAAATGGTTGCTTCTATTGTGCCTACATTCAAACCCTCCTAAGCTTGTTATGCTAATATAAGCAGCAAAACTAAAGACAACCATAAAAGCATGGATGAAACAAATAAAATCCACTTTCCAGTTCTACACATATAGTCGCATTGTCTTCCAGAAAGAGAACACATTTGAGTATGAACAATTGGCGTGGTCAACAATATCTCACATGACCAGAAGCAGACTGCTAAATTTCTTTCTCAAACAAACCTATTAGCAAGATAACTAGGGGAAAAGTCACAAAACATAGCATCTTAACACCAATTCTTCCCTACTTACTGGTTATAAGTTCATTTGACAAAGGAATGAGTATAATGATTAGAACTCATTTTAGAAGGATTAACAGATAATCAATGTTGCTAAATACACATTAAAAATTGTACGGCACTAGCTGCAGAATCATGCAAACCTGTTGATAAGAAAGGGGATGAATAACTGCACCACTGACTTCCAAGAAGCGGTCAGGAGTAATTGAATGCAAATCCTGAACCTGAAGGATACACGAGCAGATGAGTCATATTGACAGCTTTAACCCTTTCTTCTAATAAAATTTAGTTACTCCTTGAAAAAATGGGCACTACAGTTCTCAAATAGAAAACCGCTCAGCAATTACACTGAAAGAGAGAACCGAAATTGATCAAAGATTTCTAAAACCAAACGAAAAGGGAACGAAAGATGAACCATAAATCATGGATCAACTAAGACCTCCACCATAGCTAAAAGAGAATATGCCACTTTGCAACTGAATTTTGTGACACAGCAAAATTACCACAGGTAAGGTTAAGCGGGACCACATCAATTATGAGTGGGCAAGCTTTTGTATCTTCTTCATTTACCATTACTATTTACAAGTTCTTTCCTACTGGTAGTATGGACAAATATGACAAAATAACAAAAGAAGAACAAAATCAGAAACAATACCTATAGGTATAGTTCGGACTGTTATTGCTGCTCTGGGCTATTGGTAACTCATCTGTCCACAATGTCTAGAAAAATTGGACTCTAGATAAGCATTGGTAACTCACTCACTAGCAGACAATTCATTCATCATATTTTATAATTATCTCGTGTATTATCAAGGATAGGAAATGTGATCGGCCATTTCGATAAGCAACACATATCACAATAATTATGATTCAACGAGATTGTTAGAATCCTAGGAATATTCTATAGAATATGTGTAAATATAGTAAGTAGCTTGATTTACTCCTATATTTACTCTAGCTTAATTTGATATTGATTTGTATTCATTAGGTATCAATTTCCTTTCCTTTTTAGGACGTCTACTTAGCTATTGAAACCCCAATAGCTTGTGGGAATAATCAAGCTGAGTTTTCTCTCAAACTCGTGTCTTCTCTTCCATTTAAATCACAAATTTGTTGACCGAGATCTCGCCTACATTAAGCATCATACAAGTTTTTGTTTGTTTTGATAAGGTAAAGGTTTATTAACAGAGTACCAGGAGTTATAAAAGACTGCTGGGAATATCCATGCAGTCAATGACAACATCTCCCTAGCAAACATCATAGAAGTATATAGGCACCTGAGTGAATTAACAAATCATGCTAAAACCAACCCAAAGGCTAATTGAGATGAACCAAAATCCTAATCAGTCAGGACACAGGGAGAGATGGAAGATTGTCTCAGCCTGCATTTGGTGGTCTATATGGATGGAGAGGAACCAGAGATGTTTTAAAAACAAGAGTTGCTCTATGCAGAATTTGAAGCTGAATTGCCTGGTTCTTTTCTTTTTTTGGTGTAAACATGAATATCCTCAAGATGCAGAGGATATTCCTAGTATTTTAGAGTTCTTATGACCTCCATAGGAGTTCTTTGCTTTTTGCAACTTTTGGATGTAAGTATTACTAGAATACTCCTTATGTATTCTTTTGTTTATAATACAAGTTACCTTTCTCAAAAAAAAAAAAAATCCTAATCATTTTGATAACTATGATGTAAGAATATAACCTTCTCTTTTAGAAATCATAGAAATTTCAACATTCAAGGAACACTCACCAATAGTTCCACTGTCATAGGGGTTCCACCCCTTTCTATTTGAAGCTCAACTTTCTGCCCAACACTGTCATCAAGTAAAGTTTCCATCTTCAGGAACTGAGTAATCACCTGAATGAAGCTTATGGAAGGAAATCAGTTCTACGAACCATCAAATGAATGATTTTCCAATTATATAAAGAAGCAATTGCCAGCAATGTTAAGTTTATGTATTCATCTTGGTCTGAGGAAAAAATTGGAGAACTAGAACTATCTTTTGCCCATGTAACACACCGTCAAGAGGAAGGATAGATAAGTGCATGACTTTGTTAAATTAGGCCCCTCATTCAACCTGGTCCAATGGTTGGTTCTTGAAAATTGAAGTAGTTCTGGAGAATCTAGATGCAGTGATAGAGGAAAAGAGAGCGGACGATGAGCCCAAGGTATGAGCCAAACAGATGTATATAATCAAAGTTCCAATAAGTAATGCAGAGAATCAGAGCACAATGAGGACATCAAAACCATCAATATAAGTTCCCTACAACAACAAAGCCAGACTAACCTCCCCATTCATACGAATAAGCACATCACCAGGCTCCAAATGATTGTGAGCTGGGCCACCAGGTACCTGCAACAATAACAGAGAAAAAATTAAGTGTTGATACATAGAAGTATAGCATACAGTGTCAGGACACTCTAAAGAAGTGCACTTACCACAGAATCAACGACAAGCATTCCAGTCTCACTGGGTGGAGAGGAATTGCGCACCAACTATTCAAGTAAAACTTCAAAAGATTATGTATCATTATATTAGTAATAGAGCTTGTAACAATATATTTTGGTGCTTACCTGCTCTGTGGCACTAAGGAGGCCAAGCCGGCGAGTTTCATCATATCCTTTGTGGAGAAAAGTTACCTATATGAAAAACATATATACCATTAACCAAGTATACTTATGAAATTATGTGTTCCCTAACTTGACCTATCCTGTTTTCTCTTTGATTTGAAATGGCATGCTCCATAATACACGTAATTAATGTCTGTTTTCAGGGTTAAAGAAGCTTGTGCAAAAGAAGATATATATGAGATTAGAGAGAAGTTCCTCATCTCTCTTAAACCTTCTGTCTCTTATAAACTACTGTAGTTTTATATTCGAGTAAGCTACATGTCACATGGATGCAGATGCAGAATAGCGGCCAGCCAAAGAGAAAGACTTAACTCAAAAAGGCCTCACGAACCTTTACAGAATAAAACCCATTAAGATCATCTCAGAGGACTCATGTACAATTTAACATGCAAACACAATCTAATGTACTACCATCCACCATGGTGGACAATCTGGAAGGGAAGGAATTCTAGATGTTTTGAGAATGTTGAGAATGGAGTGCAGAAGAACAAGTTGAACTTCATCTAGCTTTAGTGTTTTTGGAATAATCAGATTTACTCAAATGATACTGTTCAGTCTTTTTCAGATGACAAAGAAACCTGCAGCCTCTACCCTTTGGGTGCGCACATGGTAAAACCTCAATCATGTGCAATAGCTCAATCAAATGATATTGTTTCTATTATTGATGATGTTTTAGATTAAATCTACAGTAGAACTTGAGAGTTCTTATGTAAATAGAGTTTCAGTACGACCCATGTACTGCTTTGTTCATTTGATATATAGATACAGCTACCAGTTTCAAAAAAAAAAAAAGATAGTGTCTCACAATAAACAAAATTGAAAGAGCAATCATTCACAGAAGCAATCACTTCACAGGGAAATAAAGTTTAAAAAGGTACTGTAATGGAGAGAAGCAGAGCTAACAAACCTGAAGCGTACCACGATGAATAGTAACAGCCTCCCATTTATTTATGGTAAGATCCAATCCTTCCTGTAAGAATTCCAGTGCCCTGACAACCTATAAACACAACAATAATTATATAAGTGTTTGTGGTTTTTGTTCTCAGGAGTTAACCATGTTTTTGTGTATGTAATTTGCATCTCCTTGATGCCTTTCAAATACAACATCTTACTTCATAAAAAAAAATTATACAAGTGTTTGTGTGTCCGTTAATTCATACTAATTGATTTCCTTAATAACAGAGAAAGTTCAGACCTTAACCAGCAATACGGGTTTGGGGGCAAAAGATTCCGGGAAACAGAAAATGTTCAATGCCAGCAAATAAGGAACCAACATGACTCATCAAGGCAGCTAAAGATTTGAGAAGGAAAGACACAATCAAACATACACCCTTCACTAGGAAAATAAGAGACAAACACAAATAATATGGAAAGCTTGTACCCATCTATACTCCCATTTTTTGTAAGAAGTTAATCATAAAAGGAAAAAGACTATTATCACATAGTAATTGCATATAGAATAGGCCATAAAATAGAGTGAAGTCATGTAAAAAGAAACTTAAGGTTTCAAATTCCCTCAAAGATATCAACCTACTTCAAGGATGACAAATGAGTAATAACAGGAAAGAACCATAATAGGAAAAAGAAATAAAATTTTCAGTGATTCAATGAAATAAAAAAGATGGATCCTATAACCCATAAGAGTACAAAGAGACAAAAAATATTATGGAGATACATACATGCGACCCTGCATATCAGGGACAAGTGCACATTGACAACAGAAAACCCAGAAGAAGGAAAAGTTAAAAAAACTGATCAAATAAATGATATAGTTTCCAATATAAAAGACTTAGGAACAGGCAGAAAAGAAATCAACATGAAAATAACCAATTCCAGAGAAATATAAAATATTTACTGTTTGCCCATTCAAGAAGTCAATAAAGACTTTTGCAATGCTATAGTGTTGTTGGAAAACAATAGTCTCTGACAATACCTCTCACTAGTTAAGGTAAGAAAATTCAAGTTTAACTAAGAGTCAACTGTCAAATGCACACTTCCCACAGTTCAGAAATAGAGTATAGAGAGGTCTTTAACAAAGAGAAGATCAAAGAATGTACTCGTTCTAATGGCAAGAAAAATGCAGAAGCACTTGATGACTTGCTTCCAGCATTCAAAGCGACAGCTCTCCCTTGCCAATTTATTACAGGGGAGCCACTTGAACCACCTTTCGTCCCAGAAGCAGCCTGTTGGCAAAGAACACAAAAGTAATTCAATAACTATAGTCCTGAAAAGTTGGGGTAGAAGTGTGTTGATGACCTAAAATAAATAACCTTCTATTTCCCTCTATAACAGCTTTTAACATATAGATGAGGTGGGTTCACAGAGTAGAGGGAACATTTTTATTTATTTTCTATCTACCCCCCCCCCAAAAAAAAATAGGTTATCCTTCTGCTATCCTCGTGTATTTGAGTATAAATTTCCACTGGTCCCCATAACATCCTAGCCATCATACATTGTGTCGCCTGTCTACATTGATTCAAGAAGGTTTATCTTCCTATTAGCGACCACTAGTCTATGAATAACTTTTGTATTCGAACCCCCTTCTTACAGACATAGTATCGTAGATTTTTGTCCGCGCATGCTCCTTTGGTGTTCTAAGCCATTTCTTCTTGGCAAGTTACATGTTTGTCATATATATGATATAGTGCACTCTGAACAAACAAATGGAGCTAATTTATCAATTATGAGGGCTAAAAAGCTCAAAATTTTCTATTACAGAATCCACTTACTTGCATGTAGAATGTGTTGAAGTCATTGTATCCATCCCTGCACCAAAAATTGGAGTTATCAAAAGGAATACATTGTGCTACCAAACATTTGCAATACAAAAAACAAAGTGGATTGCGGCACAAACACCACGGAGATGATTTCATCAGAAAATCATACAGAGGACATTCACCATAACACTAAAAACATGACTTCCTATACAAACGAAAAATGATAAGTTCATAGTTTCGTTATTTTAATTTAAAACAAGATCTTTTTTTATGACATTAAAACAAGATCATTTTAACATCCTAAAGCTTTAATTAGCTCATTGTATTTGGACAGTAAGGAAGTTCCCGACATGCAATAACACAAGCAACAGTCTACATTACATTGACTTTGAGGTAGGGCAATGCTAATGTGACATAATCATTGCACCCAAAACCAATAAGAGGAAAAGCAACACCTTAAAACAGCAGCAGCCAACAATTTGTGCTTAGCACTCAAATATGTAAGAATGTAATGCTAATAATCAGCTTCATCACATATCAGAACTAAAAAGCTCATCAATAGGAAAATCTTTCCAATTGGCTGCACAAAGCAAAATCCACTCTGATGAAAGAGATAGTAGACCATCAAAAAAGCAGCACAGTATGTATACAGAAGCATGTTTATAAGTTCTTTGGGTTATAAAGAAATGCTGAAAGAATGTCAAACACTTAATGAGATTCTTATGGCCATATCATTAAGGGGAATACATGAAATCTCCAGGGTAAATGAACATTTTAGGTAGACCATGACGACAACAACAACAATAACAACATTTTAGGTAGACCACGACATACTTTTTATAATGCGGAGCATCTCTGTCAAGTCGAGCAAGGGTTCCAGCTAAAATAGACACCTGCATAAATCCAGATTAAAGCAAAGAGAAATAGGATATGAAAATTTCTTAAGAAAATATAGCCCCTCAAAAACAATCAAAAGGATGCAACGAAAGGAAAGACAGAGCCATATGGCAGCATTCAACAATCAAAAGCATAGTTTACAAGCAGATTACACATCAAAGAGTTATGCATCCCCTCTACACGTTTTAAGTGATATCAGGCCTCCAAAGTTTTTCTCCAGTCATAATGCCTCCATCATGGGCATTTTTCAACAGGTACGCCACCTCCATCAAAGTTACTAAGAGTCGGAACACTCATTCCAGAAAGTTCTAACCCATTTACTGATTCTTTGAAGATGCTATAACGAGTAGGCAAAGTTTCATTTCATTCCCTTCTGATCAATTACAGGAAAGATTAGTCATAATGTGACTGAATATGACAAGTTCAGTAGAATAATAATGTAAAAGGTCCTTTCATGTAAAAAGTATTCCGCTTGGATACATCATTCATAAAGCAAGGTAAGGCAATGAATAAAACCTCATCCACATACCTTCTCTCCACTGTCATTACCAACAACCCTGATTTCTAGTCCTACACAAGCATCCTCCGGAGCAAGGGGAATCTCTTCATAGCTCAAAAATTGTATTGCAGTAGGATCATAACGGAAGAATCCGAAGTCATGAACCTAAAAGGCAATCAATAAGTTTCACTCATGACAAAATAAATAAGTATGGAATATGATTGTCAAATATTCTTCAGCAATTCTCAATGTCCCTATAAACCTATGTATAACAACAAATAGGAGTCAACACAGATATATTTCTTCTGCTTCATTTTGTATGGTACACTTAACTTCTAGTTTTTTTCATAAAGAATGACACATTTTTATATTTGGAAACTCTAACTTTTAAACTTTCCATGTTACCCTTAATGGCGTGCGCTTATAGTCATAAAAATTGTCAAGGCATGTAAAAGGCTATAAGTTCTAACGGTAACTTTGGTATGTGGTAAAAGTTGTTCTTTCTTCTGTCTCCAGTCAAATATAGCCTAATAAAATGAAAATGCGGGAGTATCACTAAATGTTTCTATTTGTTATGGAGACCTTTAGTATACTACTGGATTGGGTAGTGGAAGGAGGAGTTATGACTTATCATTTGTTAAACAGATATGGATATGGGTGTGAGTACCTGAAACAGGCACGAATAAAGTGTCCGAACCATCATCACTTTCATAAAATTTCAAGGGACCCGAATAAAAGTAAAGGAGTGAATGCTTGGATCCAACTAAAAAATATACACAGACAATTACTCAGAATTGTTGAAAATTACCTCATTTTCAATTAACAAGGTGAATTCAATCCATTGTTATTTAAAAATGTGTAATAACTGACATCAAAGTTTAAAATCTAAATAATTCAATAACTGGCATCTTGAAAAATGTGTAAGTTGTACACAGTTATTTTGCTAGTGAAAGTATTGAGAAACATCTCAAAAATGAAAAGACTTGCATTATATATTCAGACGAGGAATATAAAACTGAAAAGATAGCAAAGACGAGCTTGAAAATGAACTCACAGGGTCTCTATAAATGGGATAGATTGGTATCTCTTCACGGTTCACAAACATAGCTTCAGCCACCACGGGTCCTAGGAAGCAAATAACAATCAGCACTTCCATCCAACAAAGAACTGAACTTGAAAAGATATATATTTAATTTGCCGACTTTTTAAGTTACTAAAAACAAACTAATGCTTGTTATCACCAGGTTTTACAACATGTCGATTTGTAAGAATAATCCCGCGACGCTTATCAACGACGAAACCCGTAGCATAACTTGCACCAGCAGCCTCGGTGTCAAATGCTCGGCAAGCATTGGTCCGGAGAACGACGACGGCGGGAACCACCTTGTCAAGAGCCTTTCGCCAATCTTCTGTTGTAGCGAGACTCTCCTTGAACGGAGGATCTATATCCATAGACAGTTCCTCCTTCATTATACTCGATTCTGGTCCCAATGCTTCTTCGGATCCTAACCTCTCCAGGGAATCGCCCATTTCGAAACCCTAATTTCCCTCTCGGAGTATCAATGACGCAAAGACGAAGTCCGAGAATGCAACTTATGATGCAAAGATATGCTGCCGACTCCGATGGAAGGGGAGAGAATATTCCGGCGAGGATGAAGGATGTTGTTCTCAACGAGTATTAGAAGATCGGCGGCGAGTGCGTAGTCGAATTGGCGCTGACAAGCGCTTTATTCAGTCATTCGTCTTTCTTTCTCCGATGCTTTATGTACAGAATATCCAATGACCAAAAAACCCTCTACTTTTGTTTTCTTCACGTGGGCTAAATCCCGTTATCTGTATTTGGTAATCCGTAATCAAGAAACGATAAACGGTCTTTGTGTAATGATTTCCCATATATAGTCCCTTAAATAAACTTGTCAAAACTTATCAGCTAGACTTGTTGAATATGTTGATGTGGTCATTTAAGTCCCCTCGTGCTATTTTGACAAATAACTGTAAAAAAAAAATTACTATATTTATTTTAAAATATCTCATAAAATCACTCAAATACGTGAAATTATTTAATAAAATTATAAACTTAATGAAATAGCAATAGAGTGGGAGTGCGGGACTAATGATATGCAGTGTGGGGGAAGAGCAGATTGAAATAATCCTCTTAAAAATAATGTATGGCGGCGGGTTGGGGGTAAAAAAATCAAAAATCTATTTATTTATGAATAGTAACAGAAAATAGTTGAAAAAATGTCATCAATGATTCCTGAACTATTGAAATGAGTTTAGAATGAACGCTTAAATATATATTTATCGGATTTAGTTTTTAATTATTCCAAATATTATTGAATTTGATCTCTTAACTATAAACTTATTGATTTTAATTATTTTCTAAGTATTCAAAAAATTTACTCAGGTTTGGTCTCCATCTATTTTATATACAAATATCGTAGTTATATTAACAAAACTCATGTTTTCGTGAAATTAAATATTTAATTCATTTTTTCAATTGTTTTTCTCTCCCTGCTACTTTTTCTTCCAATTACTCTTATGAAAATAACTTAATCTTAACAATTCAAAATAAAATGTCCCATTCTTTAGCGGTAACAGTTCATACTCATTGTGATTTTTTTTAAAAGAATCATATAAAATAAATAAAATATTTGATCTTAATATTAAAATTTCTCTACATAACATAAAATAAACAGAATAATAAAATTGATCTATTTCAAAATAAAACAAATAAAAAAAAAAGTTGCAAATCTACATTTTTGTAAATTTCAACTTCTAAAAAATTAAACAAACTCTCTTCAATAAAGTCATTGGAGTACAAAAAAATTGGAATCAAAATATGTGAGTAAAAAACTTTAAATTTTATCCTCATTGCAAGAAATTCATTTTTATTAAATATAAATAAATATCTCTCTACACCTAACGAGTAATAACTTTTTTCTTTTTATAATAATTTTAGCATTTTTCTAGTCATTAACACAATAATATACTTCATTTTATCATCCATTGAATAAAAATCAGATTTTTTTCTTTCCTCCTGAATTTTATTTTAAATCATTGAGGTTAAGATGCTTTTTTTACACGTAATTTGAAGAAAAAGTAGTGGAAAAATAGTAACAATTGAGAAATGGGTTGAAATTTTAATTTCATGGATGCATGAATTATGTTAATCTAAACTATTTTTATTAGACAAAATCTGATAGATTTTTGAATACGGAAAGAATTAAAATTAGTAAGTGTATAATTAAAGAACTAAAAATGATAAGTATTTAGTTAAGGGATCAAATTTAATGACATTTTAAATAGTTAAAGGATTAGGAACCATTTATGACTTTTTTTTAAAAAAAAGTAGTGCATAAATTTCTTACAGTGGTATTTTTTATTTTATTTTTGTTAGTGCAACCATAGAAAATTCCTTTTCATGACATTTCTAAAAAAATATCATTCAAAGATGTTTTCTCGTGAAAGTGATTTTACCTTTCTTTCTTGTTTTGTTTTTTTAACTCAAAAACTTAAAACAAAATTGTCCCTAACTTTATTTCAGCACTGAAGCAAATTATATTGGGGGAGTCGAGGCAAATTTATGAGGGGCGAGAAGGGTTTAAAACACATGAAAATACAATATGGGGTAAGGTAATTACTTAAATGCATGTTATGTTGTAATATTATGAATCTTATTAAATTTTTGTACGTCTAGATATATGTATCTCGGGATATATGAACTCAAAATTAGGTTAATTTGTTCTAGATACACTCTATTCAAGTAAATTCGCATGTATCTAGGATATATAGACAAATCTTGCGCCTTGATGCATCACACGAGCCTCCCTCCCATCTCGCTCACTCTATTATCTCGCTCGCGTATCTGGGATGCATCACACTAGATACATGTATCTCACGTATCTAGTATCCTAGATACATGCTAATCACACTAGATTTTTTGCTAATGTTATTAAAACAACACCATTGTTTGTCATATTTAATTTGAAAGTCTTCTCACTTTCCTGATGTTATAGAATTTCAAGTTTGAAAAGAAAAAAAATGAAAAAAGAAAAAAAGAAGGGCTTGTCCGTCTCAACCCTCAACCCTTCTAGGGTTAGGTTGGATTGCGCATTTTTAGGCCCTTCCAAATGAAGGGCCGAGCCTCCCTAACCAATCAAATTTCTTGACTCGCAAGACTTGGGCCAAATGGGATTGGGCCAGCCCTTTTTGTCAACTTCAAGGGGGATGATAATAGCATTACACAAGTCACAACAGAGAGCATTAAGAGAACATATAAATTATGGAGTAATATAAGATTAAAGAGCCATTTCCAAGTTGAAACATTAATAAATTGGAAATGACATATACCTACATTTATTCTTCTACGATAATTTTAAAAAAAACATCTACAACTGTTTTTCAACCGTCTCCAACCCTAACAGATCTAGGATATCAGATCACTGATTTACTTATCAAAGAATTGTAATATATATGAGATCAAAAAAGAAATTTGGGGTGCAACTACAAAGAAGTTGAAGCAAAAATATCTCAAAAATGTGAAAATTACTGTGTTGTTGGTGGCCTAGTAATCGATGAAATATATCTAATATAAGTGGGACGCTCAAAAGTATGCAAAATATATTTGATTTGCTCTTAGCTTCGAAGGGACGATACACTTTTGGTGAGCTCATTGAGTGGTTTGTCCGTCGATCGAATCAAATTGTACACGAACGCTCCGGCTAGGGTTCCGACAATTGGACCAACAATATACACCCAAAGACCTTTGTAAACATGTCTCACTAGTGCTGGACCAATACTTCTTGCTGGATTCATTGATGCTCCTGAAATTGGCCTGCATTTTTAATTTGATTAGGTTTTTGCCAAAAAAAGGTTAATTTGATTTTTTTTAATTAAGTGAAACAGTTAATAATTAGCATACCCTGCTACAAAAACGTTCAAGGTTATGGTCATTCCCACAGCTATCCCAGATACATGTCCAATCTGCAAGAGTAACACAAAGTATAAATTAAACAATCAATTATGATAATTAACCCTGATTAATGACTGATTTCACACGCATACCGCTCGTTCATCTGTGCCAACGCCAGAAATGACGAACATGAGAAGGAAAGAAATGATGATTTCGGCAGCAAGTGATTGGACATTAGATCCAGTTGGAACTGTACCAAAATAAGCTTGAGGAGTTACATCAAACATTAGAGACAGAGTTCCACTAGCCAGAGTCGAACCCATTAATTGAGCTATTATGTACAAAGGTACCTGCAACACATTCAATTATATTTTAGCAATAACAATTAGTTCGATTGTCGATGCACAAAATTAAATTTAAGTTACATACTTCTTTCCAAGGGAAGCGACCGAAGACGCTGAAAGTAATAGTGACAGCGGGATTAAAATGTGCTCCTGATATATGTCCAACAGTGTAAGCCATGACCATAACAATAAGTCCCCATGTCACACATATCCCTGGAAACGTAACGGTCCCACCATAAAGCTTATTCACTACAACTGAACCACACCCCGCAAATATAACAAAATACGTCCCTATGACCTCCGCAATCAACTGCAAAAAATTAGCTCATCATGATCCAACTCATCAAATAAATCTACGATTAATAAAACTACTCGATATTGGGTCATTACAAATTATTTAAGTACCTTTTGACCGAGGACAACGACCGCAGGCGATGAACAAAATCCAACCTTATTATTGGAGGCTGCTTGGACATTACCTTCTTCCATATTCTGAGTGATTTGATCTTCTTTATTTGACACCATTGTTGTTGTTTTTTCAATTTAATTAAAAAGGGAATAAGATAGTTATTATTATATAGTTATATGATACGTAGTAAATATAGGATAGGATTAGAGACTTTGTTTTTGTGTGGTTTGCTGCTAAGTTGATAATGATTATGGTAATTGATAGAGTATTAATTATTGAAGAGTGTTGGAGGCTGGAGTTTATTAAGAAAATTGTACTAATTAGATATAATAGGGGATTGGAGTTTTACTATAGATTAATATTGAAACTCCATCCAACACTATTTATCTATCTATTAAGAGTCCTCCTCCACTCAAGTCGCTTCTCTTTTGCAAACCTTAATAAAAAATTATAGAAAGAGTAAAAAGATATACTTGTATTTTTACGGTTTATTAGGATCGTACGTATGTGAAGAAAGTTTGAATCAGTATTTATTTCATTTTCCGTGAATATCTCAAATTAGTTCATGATTTCATTTACTTTTTCTTATTCACGTTTTAATATAATAAGGAAGTAAGTAAAGAATATTTAATTATCTATGGCCAAACTAGTAAAAGATATTATTTACCTTCTCAAAACTAATTAGTGGGGATGATTTGTATATCTATATAAAATTTTATCACTTAATTAAAGTTAATTAATTATGTACAATATATGTTGTTAACTTATTTAATTGCTATTGATGGTAATTTAATATAATTTGGTCCAGTCTCCTTTATGGGAGAATTGAGCGTTTAGGGTGCCTTAAATAAAGGTTGAAAGTTTCACCTTCACGTGGCTAATCGCAACCCACAAGTGAATCAATAGCCTTTTTTTAGGTTTTTAATATTACTCTATTATATTACGACAAAGACATAATGCGATTACTAGATTTTAAATAATTCACTTTGAAATTCAGTTAATTTTGTTTTGTAACCCAAAAATCTATTCAATTATTGATATTTTCCTTAGAAAGTTATGCAATTAATTTAAATAAAATTATTATTAAATTTTGTTGAAGTGTAATTTTTATTTTAAATTAATTTTTTAGGAAATAATAAGATATGTATTAAAATTATTTTATTGACCTAACCCACTCCACCAATTAAATTGGTTGAATTATTTTTGAATTATAAAAGTTAATTGATTTTCTATGGGATTAATCTTAAGTTAAGTGACTTTCTAAGTAAATAATTTTGAACTTGAGTGATCAATTGTTTGGTAGGAAATCAAACTCTTACCAACAAAGTAAAAGTTCACGTATCCGACCAATAAATAACTTTATGCATAATTTCTCAAAGTCAGCATTTCCCTTTCCTCATAAAAAAGCACAAGTTTGGAGAAAGTCCCAAGGCTTCTCAAATTTCCAAATTAAAATAATAATATGCCTCTTCCATATACCATAGGATTATGATTTTCTTGGTTCTAATTATTTTGTCAAGAACATGATGTTAACATCCACTCTTGACGATAGCTTTTGAGGCTCTCAACGGCTTAGAGTTTGCTGGACTCTTCCCAAAATGTTTGCTTGTATGACTCTGATTATTTTATGAAAGAAACGGCAAAAAATAAATATTTTTTTCTGATGTACACGAGTGTGTGAGCAATTTTGTTTGCTAATTGGATTTTGAGGCAAATGAAGCAAACATATTTGTCATCTCTCTCTCATTATTTGACACGTTTCAAGTCACTCATAGCATATTATATGTCTTGTCATGAAACTTGCAAACAGACAAATGCTAGCCAAAAAAAAAACAATGAAATTTAACCCCTAAAATTTCATAAATATTGCAGGCAGGCAGGCAACGTTTTAAAAAAAAACACTTGGAACTTTTGGACTGTGGTTCCATCAAAGTCTCAGCTAACTACCTCATTCCCCACTAAACAAAGTAGGTAACAAAGTTAGTGTTTGGTAGAATTTAGTTGTCTAATACTCATCAAATCATACTTGTTAGTAGTAAAGAAGTAAAACCTGTACTGTAAAATGTTTATAAACTCCAAACAGATATCGACACAAAGCCAAACAAGCTTCATTTATAATATACTTAATATAAACTGTTACCATCTAATTAAAGCTAACACAGGAGGTTGAAATCAAGAAAGCAATAGAATTTTGAATTACAAACAATTTGATCATCAATATGTAAGATTGGATGTGACAGAGCCCTGTTCCTTAGGTATAGTTACTCTAAAATAAACTAAACAAGAATCACATCAAAGTCTAAAAATCAGAAAATAGCTAAGACAACATCTAAAATCACGTTATAGAAAAGTAAACTTCCTGTACAGAATTGTGGTTTCAAGCATATCGCTCTTAACACATAATTACAATCACGAAAACCATGGTTCAAGAAGGAAACTTCAACTAGCTGTATAAAGTATAAACTGCGTGGTTGTAATTTATGTTACAAAGGGCAAGTTCATAAACTATACTTCTAAGACGTCATATAATTTTCCGAATTATTGACCACTAAACAGTCACCTGGCACCTATCTAAGAGCCCGGACTGCCAAATTTCAGTATCTATCCAGCTTTTCCAAGAACAGAGAACCAATCTCACACAAGCCCCTGTTTCAAGAGGAAAAGGGATCCAGGAAGGAAACAAAGGAAAAATCTATCATTTCGAAGTAATTTTGGAGACACAACTAGGAACAGACAGATCAGCTGGAGTGCATACCAGCGCCCTTTGTTGTAAATGTCTCAAACTTTGTTCCATGCTAACTTGTACCATCTCAGCGAGCATCTCCTTTGCTTTTCCTGATTGCTCCTCACAATCTATCTGAGATATGAGATTGGATACAATGTTCTCTAATGTGTCAGGCTCAAGCTCAGACCTCGGGTAAGGAGTGTCTCTCAGCAACCTCAAAAGTGTTTGTGCTTTAGTCCGAGACTTGGCTGTTCCTTGAACAGTCAGCTCAAGGAGCCCAGGAATCACACCTTCTTTGAGAATTGGTTCTCGGTATTTAGCGCGGTCACTCTGACACATTGTCAGGAGAGCTCCTACAGCATGTTCTCGGCTTTGAGCAGATCCACTTTCAAGCACTTCCACCACTGCAAGTACTCCCCCATCTTCAGATATCAATGAATTCCTACCCTCTTCATAACACATCAAAGATTCTATAAGAGCAGTGCACCTTTCAGTAGTTTTTGAAGACTTTTTACAGGATTTAAGCAGAGAAACAGTAGAAGGAATTGGTTGTGCCCGCAGAATCAATAGTAGATTGTCTTGATAAGTTGACAGGTTGGAAAGAGCCATCACGGCATCGGCCTTGGCTTGTGAACTACCGTTCCTTATGATTTCCACTAGCAGAGAGAAAACACCAGAAGCACTAATTATGGGTTTAGTGGCAGGAGAAGCAGATAATGTGAGCAAAGCGGCAGTAGCATGATCCTGGAGAATTGCATTCTCTGATTTAAGAAAGCCAATGATGGGTTCCAGAGCACCAGCATCTATGATATTTATCTTGTTTCTGTAGGTGAAAAATGAAATGAAATAGTCAAACAACTAAGTTTGAAGCTCCAAAGATAAATACTTGCACACTAAAATACTGTTTGAAGTTGGCAAATTCACATTTTGATATTTTTTTAGCTTAGATCGCAGAAATGGTAACTATACTTTCCTATCTGATGAAAAACAAGTAGTCCAGCAGTAACATGAAGGAAGACATCTGGCTCTCATTTCATAAAGTTTATATGGTTTTTTTCCAACTGATTTCCTCTTTATATAAAAATGTAGTTCTTTTCTAATTAAAATGATACTAAAATGGATTAGAGTAGCCAAATTATAAAAAACAGTAATCAGACTTTAGCTTCGATGTATAGAAGTCCTTAATAACTAGGACGGTCTATGGATTTTGTCACACAAGTCTACTCATAAGGAATTAATGGAAGCTAGAAGGAGTGCACAGATAGAATTGGAGATACAGAGCGGGAAGCAATGTAAAGGAGGAAAGGACTTGAAATTTTATCTTGACACACAAAAATGAAAGAATCTTAAACATGGTCATGACTAAGAATTGAAATGTCAAAATAGGGTATATTCCCCGCAAGAATAGGAACAATGAAGAAATACAAGTAAGAGCGATAAACAGTACAAAGCAATCACCGAAATCTAACATAGTTTACATCACACCAAAGTACCAAGTCTAATATACAAGGGTCATTCCATTTTAAAATTAAAATTTGATATTCCCCATACAGGATTATGGAAAGAGTAATCCCTTTGAGTGATCTGCAAACCAAAGTACAATTGAATATTTTAATCAAGAGTAGAATTTCTATATCAGAGAAAGGAATCCAATCCATGTGATGGCTTCATAAACAAGATAAAAAGAAAGGTAAAAGTGAGACAAGCAGATGAGGTAAAGAATTTAAAAGAAAGCAGCATGTGGATAAAAGAACAGCCCCACCTGCAAATTTAAGCAATCTGATACTTAAAGCATCCCGTGTCAAGGGATCGATCCAAAAGCATTTTGAGTAAATATGCCTCTTAACTTTTACTAACTTTAATAAATCTTCAAATAGAGGGCAACAACAGTAGTATAATCTTTTAATGAACCAATCAAAAGTTGAAACTACTACAGTTACTCTGTTCAGGCAATTCTTATCCTTGCGCATTTTGATGCTTCAAGAATCGGATTTCTGTTTGATCCTCATTCCATAACAAAAACAAAACAAAGGGGAATCTCAATGAAGCCCCACAAGAAAACAAGCACTTAAAAGAAGAACAAATTTCAATCTTAATCACTAAAAAGTGGAATTTCTTTAAATACAATATAGATCAATTCTAAGGTCACACATATTTCCATCTCTTACTTTTCCCAGCAACCAAACCAAACAGAGAAGGGAAAAAGAACACAGTAAACTTAACGAAAAAGGCAAAACACAAGAAAAGTATCAACTTCCCTCACTAACACACTGATTCCGAGGAAATGGATGTACAAGTAGAAACCAAAAGCAAGAAAGTGACGGAAAACTGAAAATCAAAAAATCGCACGAAAACTCACAAACCCAAAATTGGAATCAGAATTAAGCCAACAAAATTAAACATACCCTTCGTCTTTTACAGCTAGATTAAGGAGTGCAAGAAGAGCAGCTTCATTAGATTCAAAAGATTCCGAACGAAGCATATCAACGAGAGGTTTAACGGCGTTAGAAAAATGACGGCGGTAACGTTGAGAAGTCTTAGTTAAACGGCGGATCTCCTTAGCCGCCTGTACTTTCAAAGTGGGGTCATCAGAATGAATAAGAAAAAGTGTTTGTTGGACTGCGGCGGACGTCGCCGTTCGCCGAATATCTCCGTCGGAAAAGCTGTCGGCGGCACTGACCGGACTGTTCAAGTACACAGAATTCTCGCCCTCCGAGTCCATAATTTGTTGGGAGCAATACAATACAGAGTTAGTAATAATGGACAAAGAGAAAAATAAATATCTGACCTGAGCTTATTCAAAGCTCAGAGGAAGAGAGCATATAGAAAATGGTTTAAAAGAAAGAGACAATTTAGTTAATGTAATATAGATGTAAGGTAGTTGCAGTAAACATATTTTATTTTATTTTAGTTTTTTTGAGAAAGAAAAGAGAAAAAAAGAAACGTAAGGTTGAGATTTTTAAAGCAAGTAAAGGGGGTGCCGTGGCGTTAAGCAACAGTTATAAGAACCCACCACCAAAGGTTATATTAGGAAAATTATATGAAATATAATTATTTTTAATGATATTAATACGTGTAAATATGTGTCATGTATTTATTGATTTAATAAAAAAATTAAAAAATATGTAAATAGTTATCATAAAGTAATTCATTGTATTTAAATTAAGCAACTAATCACTTTAAAATTGAAAGTTTATTTAGTTATCGACATATTATTTTTTTCAGTGAATATTGAATATCGGATGAGAAATATAAAAAAGAATTCACACTCTACTTGTGGCTGTGGGGACTGAGTGGTTTTTTATTTTTTTGTTTTCAACGGCTTTTGGTAGTTGTTTGGTCTTTGGTATTCGTTTTACCATATGTTCGGTTATTAGGAGAGAGCTTTTGACAACTTCTGGATAATGTGAATTGATTTATTTTAAGTATTTTAAAATTTAAAATAATATAAAATATTTTTAGGTATTTATTTTAATCCAAAAAATAAAGTAAATTGAAATTCCTAAGTTGAGAAAAAGTTCTAAGCTCATCCAATTAAGCTCTTAATCTTATCCATACGAAGGAAAAACTTACTCATACGGCTCCACTTCTTTTTTTCTTCCTTGCAATAATTTGGGCAGCGAAATTTTATTGTTACCGTTCATTTTTGCATCACATATGACCAAAAAAAAAAAGGAAGTTGTCCACGCTCCCTTTTTAAATTAAAATATACCGTATGTGTTTGAATTTGAACTTTTATTTATCAAATTTTCACTCTGTCATATTTATTTACATGCCCGTTTTCTCAATGAAAAAGGATTTTAATCGATTCTTTTGAGATTTTTTATAAGATTCTTTATAATGAATTAAAAAAATAGTACATATAGTCTCATCGTGATCCATAACATTTTTGTTAAATAATTTAGAAGGATTGTTGGACATTTTTAGAAACAAATGTCAAATTGTTAAATTCAAACTTTAGGATCATATACACTTTTACAATATCTTTTTTATGGATCTCACTTATATATATT
Organism: Solanum piurae; assembly: GCA_029582685.1. Classification (NCBI taxonomy): domain Eukaryota; kingdom Viridiplantae; phylum Streptophyta; class Magnoliopsida; order Solanales; family Solanaceae; genus Solanum; species Solanum piurae. The sequence continues at coordinate 26,802 of JAJOOO010001872.1, forward strand.
AAGAAAAGCTTAGTCCTAATTTATTTTATCACAACCGACAAAAATTAGACGTAGTAGTCATATAGAAATTATTTTCACTTTTTCAATAATAGAGGTTAGTTTAGTCATATATAGAAATGATTATTATCCTTTGTTCTAATTGCGTGTGCACCGTATGAACTCTATGATGGACCTTATTTAAGTCATTTACAAAGCACAAAACAAACAAACAGCAAAAAGTAAATAATTGTGACATTTATAGTGCGTCTGTTATGGGTGTACATGCTCGGATTAGTTCGGGTTTTTCAACCTCGGGTTTTTTCGGGTTTTTTAGATTTTCGGATTTTTTAGGATTTTTCCGATAAAGTATTCATACAAACATATAATTTACTTGTACTTTAAATATTTCTTTAGTCCTACCAAAATACAATTATCTAAGGTGTTTCTTAAGAAAATAACACAAAATATGATATGAGTAATGACACTAAAATATCCAAC
>JAJOOO010001873.1:0-23537 GCA_029582685.1 Solanum piurae
AAAATTATTGTCACGGTTAAATATAAAATTTTGTGACTAAAGCTTACAACATTCAACTACAAATTGTAATTTGTCACTATTGTAAAAAATATGCTTTTGTGACAAAATAAATTGTGTCTAAATCTTAAATTATTATAAGACAAAAAATATTTTTTCACAAATAAAATTAATTATTAGAGACAAAATAATATGTCACTAATAACTTAAAATTTGTGGCTGATGTTACTCAATAAATGGCGCCAACTCATTTTTGGTGGGAAACTTTAGGGGACAAAATTTTAGTTACGAAATTTTTGTGTTTCGTCACTAATGTATGTGACTTGTGTACTTAAACACGAAATATAAATTTTGTCACAAAAAAAGAACAATTAGTGACAAATTTTATGTCGTGGCTAATAATTTCGTAGCTAAATATCATATTTGTTGTAGTGTTGAGAGAGGTTTATTGATGGAGTAGTATGAAAAAGGGCATTGCAGAGTTTGTTGCTAAGTGCCCGAATTGCCAACAAGTTAAGGTAGAGCACCAGAGGCCTAGTGGTATGGCCCAAAATATAGAGATTATAGAATGGAAGTAGGAGATGATCAATATGGACTTTATTACTGGTTTGTCGTGATCTCGCAGGCAGCATGATTAAATTTGGGTGATTGTAGATTGAATGACTAAATCAGCCCACTTTTTGCCGGTAATGACTACCCATTCAGCAGAGGATTATGCCAAGTTATATTTTCAATAGGTAGTTAGACTTCATGGAGTTTCAGTGTCTATTGTTTCAGATAGAGATGCACAATTTTGGAAGTCACTCTAGAAAGGTTTGAGTTCAGAAGGTGAACTTCAGTACTGCTTTTCATCCCCATAATGGTCAAGCAGAGCGCACTATTAGAACTTTAGAAGATATGTTGAGGACTTGTGTGATTGATTTCAAGGGTAATTGGGATGATCACTTACCTCACATTGAGTTTTCTTATAATAAGAGTTACCACTCTAGCATCAAAATGGCTATGTATGAGGCTCTTTATAGGAGATGATGCAGAGCTCCTATTGGATGGTTTGAAGTTAGTGAAGCTGGGTTGGTAGGACCAGACTTAGTTCATCAAGCTTTGGAGAAAGTTAAGATTATTCAAGAGAGGTTAAAAACAACGCATAGTCATCATTAATCCTATACAGATGTTCGGAGGAGAGACTTAGAGTTTGAAGTAGATGATTTGGTTTATTTTAAGATTTCACCCATGAAGGGTGTTATGAGATTTGGAAAGAAGGGGAAGCTTAGTCGTCGGTTTATTGGCCCTTACAAGATATCCAAAAGGATTGGTAATGTAGCTTATGAGTTGGAGCTACCGCAAGAGTTAGCAGTAGTTCATCTAGTGTTTCACATTTCCATGTTGAAGAAGTGTATGGGTGATCCTTCACTGATTATACCAAATGAAGATATTGGTATTTAGGATAGCTCGTCTTATGAGTAGATTCCTGTTCAGATTTTAGACCGCCAAGTTCGCAAGTTGAAAACTAAGGAGGTAGCATCAATCAAGGTCCTATGGAGAGATCAGTTTGATGAGAAAGCTGAGGAGGATATGAAGAAGAGATACCCACATCTCTTTGAGTCTGGAGAAATTCCGAACTAAGGTAGAAATCCTTTTCTTGGCATTTGCTTTAAGTTGGCATGTTGTATTTATATTTTGCTTGTTGGGTGTTTGAGTTGAATGTTAGATGTTACACCGTTAGTCTACTTAGAGTAATCTCATTCGAGGACAATTTTACCAAGGGGAGATATTGTAACACCTCGCTATTTGGAAGAACTAGAATTAGAAAGAAACCATTTTTGGAAAGATTAAATTTGGAAATATTTGCAGGTTATGCTAAGTATGAGTTTGGGTCAACTTCAAACAACAATAACTTTGAGTACATGATGAGTTAGGTGGGATATAAGATATCCAATGAAAGGTCTTTGATTTATCTTTCCAACGCCATTGAGTTTACTAATTTTTGAGCTTGTATGAGGGAGATATGCCCGTTTGCAGTCGGGTTGTCAAGTTAAGATAAATTACCCGGATTTAAGAGGGGTATTTTGGTCTTTTATTACCCAATAAAGTTATTTCGTTTTTAGTAATTTATTTGTGGTTAAAACTAATTTAGTTCAGTTTACGCATTCCAAATTAACGTTAGGGCTTTGAGAGAATAGAAAAGATGATAAAAGAGGAGAAAAGCCAAGGTTTCGTCGCGTTCTTTAGATTTCTCTTGCGAATTTCACCAAGGGTTAATCCCTAAGAGGTATGTGAGTTCACATAGCATTGGATTCATTCACCAACGCACCAATCATGATTAATTCAGCGTAATTACGTTTTTAAAAGTTGAGTAATTGAGTTCTAGATGGATTTTGTTGAAGTTTCTATTAGGATATTGATTGTTGAGGTTTTGAGGAGTTCTTGAGTTAATTGCATGAGGTTTGAGGTTTTTTTGAGTAGATTCTTGTAAAGTTTGATTGAGTATTCGAATCTAAGTGTTTGGGGAAGAAACCAATCGAATCTAGATGAATTAGGGTTGAAAAACGAACAAGAAAATTCATGGGTTTTCTGGGCAGGGAGCTGGCGCACCGCACCACTCAGTGCGCTAGAGGAAGTGGTCTGTAGGATGGGCTATGGGGCACCGCGCCACTCTGTGCACGCCAACCCAGTTTCAGTAGTTAGGGCTCTGGAGCCCTGCGCCACTTAGTACTCCAGAGTCGCCATGTCCTCTACCCTTTCCCACTTCTTTCCGTTTAAGTTTCATCAAATCATACAAATGTTTTCTAGTTGTTTTATACACTCTAAGATACATTTAAACATTGAGAGATCATCCATAAAATGAGATCATAACCCTTGAATCCATAATTCAAATTCACGGTAGAGCTAAGAGTCAAGTCAAGGGAGTTCTTAGAGTCTTTCAAAAGTCCGTACAAATTTTTTAAAACTTGTTTTAAGGACTTAAATATTGAGTTTTAGAAAGAGTAGAGCCAAGTTCATTTCCTTAAAATGATATATGGGAACTAAGTATTCCCCAAAGAGTAAATGCTTACACAATTAAGATAAGAGGAAACATCGATTCCCAAATGAGTTTTAATGAGAAGTTTTGAGGTGTTCTATATCCCAAATGATTTGTCACAATGGATCCACTTAGTTGAGGCATTCTATATCCAGGCAAGTTATAGGGTAGTTCTGGCAGCGTGAGTAAGACGATGTTTCATCACATAGCTCATAATGATGGTTGTCGGTTAAAGAATCTCCCAAACAAAGTTTATTTTTGTATTCTTATACACAACGGAGATATTATTGTATTTTTCAATCCTTTGAGATGCTATATACTATTTTAAATGCTTTATATAAAATGCATCTTTACTATTGTTTATTTCTGCATTGAGTTGAGTATCCAAGAGTTTGAGTTAAGCTGAGGTAACAGTTTCTTTAAGATTCCAGTTTAGGCTTATGTGTTGTTTAGATTTCCCCTCACATGCTCGTATATTCAATGTACTGACGCCATTTGACCTGCATCTTTTATGATTCAGATACGTGTAACCAGGATTAACATCCAGTGCTTCATTGATCCAGTTGACCATTTTAGAGTCATTTAAAAAAAATTAAGTGTTAAGGTCACTAGATAGAGCACCTTGAGTTCCCAAAAGAACTAAAGAAAATTCATCCAAGTCATCCGTAAGTTCTTTTAACTTTAGATCAACTTCAAATGACCATAACTTTTAGATCATAATGAGTTAGGTGTCCCATGAAGTATTAAATTGAAGAACTTTGAGTCCTCTTTCCAACTTCGCCGAGTTTGCTAAAATATGAGTTTGGATGAGGGAGATATGATTGTTTGAGTGCAGCCTTTTTAGATAGGGCCTCATCTGAACTATGGAGGGGTATTTTTCGTCTTTTCCTTACCCCCACTAAGTCCAAGCGTGAAATACACCAAATTTAGGGTCTAAAATGATTAGAATCAGTTTCATTCATCCCAAAACGTTTAGGGCTTTAGAGAGAAGATTCAAGAAAAGAAAAAGTTCAAGGTTCCAAGCGTTTATCCCAGATTTCGCCAAGAACCTAGTTCTTTAAGGTATGTAAGCATCCGTAGTGATGGGTTCGTTCACCCACATAGTATTCATGACTTATATTATCAAATTCATCCATAAAGATTGAGAAATTTAAGTTCTTGATTAGTGTTCTTGAGGTATTTTTCTCCATTCTTGATTTATGACGTTTGGTTGAGTTCTTGAGGTGAGGATATTATTAATGAGCACTGTTCTTGAGTATTTTTCAAGTAGATTTTCATGTAATTTAGTTAGGTAAACTAATCTAAGAGAGTTTGGAAGAAATCATTTGATTCTAGGTGAATTAGGCCCAAAAATCAAGAAGAGAAATTCGTCTGGTTTTCTGGGCAGGGTGCTGGCGCGCCGCTCCAGGAGTGAGGATCTGAAGTTTAGGGGATGGATCCCCGTGCCACTCAGTGCACCAGGGTCACTTGCCCTTTCCTTTTTCCATCGTTCATCCCGGCTGAGTTCTTTTAAAGTGTACCTTCACTCCCTTCCTGATTTAATTATTCAAAATCACATATAATCATAAGGATCTTTTATATCATGAATCATAACTCTTGAATCGATAATTCAAATTCAAGATAGAGTTAAGAGTAAAGTTCGAGGGAGTTCTTTGGGTCATATTTGAGAAGTTTTTTGAAAACTTTTAAAACTTGTTTCAAGACTTGAGTAAGTGAGCATAATAATGAGGAGAATGTATTCATGAGTATCCTTTATAGTAGTAATATGCTCGACTGCTAAGTTCTTGAGCTTGGAGTTCATAATCCTTTTTGAAACTATGTTTTATAATTATGGGTTACCATATGATGTACATGGAGGTCCTTTAGTTAAGTCGGTCATGCCCATAATTCCGCATGAACCCTATGAATCGAGCATTCTAGAGTTAAGTAGTATCATTGAGTCCTTGAGTTCTGGAGTTATTGAGTTTTGAGTATTGAGTTCTATTTATGGTTATTGAAACCCTTGAATTGAGTCGTTCACGTCCATAATTCGACATGAACTCTATTTGAGAAGTCTTTTACAATTATTTATAATATGTTTAAAGACTTGAGTAAATAAGTATGAGGATGAGGAGGGTCGGGTTTCATTTTTAAAACAATGAAAATATGAAAACTAAGTATTCCCAAGAGTAAATGTTTTTACATTTAAGATGAGAGGAACCTTCGATTTCCAAATGAGTTCATGAGGAGTTTTGAGCACTATCTCTTTTAAGAGAACCTTTTGAGTAATAATCTCAAAGTTTGAGGATGAGGAAAATATTTTAAACATATGAGCATGAGTTATATTATTGGGAGTAGTATTGAGCACCGTTATGAGGGAAAGTTCAGACAACTCACAACCCCCATAAATCACGTATGGCAACATAGGTAAAGGGTCATACTTTTTAGATGATTCCTTATTTCTTTTTAGCATAGCTTAGTTGATCCACTTAGTTGAGGATGTCTTATACTACAACAAGGTATAGGACAGTTCTGGCAGCGTGGGCGAGATGTTGTATCATCTCATAGCTTATAATTATGGTTCTCGATTAGAGAATCTCCCAAATAAGAGTTATTATTGTATTGTTTTACCTACAATTGGGTAATTATTGTATTTTTACTTACTATTGAGTTATTATCTACTGTTTTAAATGCTTTCCATATATTGCATCTTTTATTGTTGCTTTATCTTGAGTATCTTTGAGTTGAGTATCTTAAATTGAGTATCTTGAGTTGAGTAACTTACCTTTGAGTTGAGTATCTTATCCTTGAGTTGAGTATCCTATCCTTGAGGGGAGTTTGAGTTGAGTTGAGTTGAGTGAGTTTGAGAAGCGGTAAGTATGTTTCTTTCCCATCAGTTCAAGCTTATATTTATGCTTTCGAATTCCCCTTACATGCTCGCACATTCCATGTACAGATGCCATTTGACCTGCATCTTTTATGATACAGGTAATCCGGGTCATCAACAGGTGCTCCGTTGAGACCTCTTGTAGTTCCAGTTAGCTTTGGTGAGCCTTCTTGCTTTTGGAGGGTTCCACTTTTATTTTCAGTTTGTTAAAATGTTGTGGGTCTTGTCCCGATAATCCTTTTGTAACTGTAAAGTTTTCATAGATAGTTTAAAAGTCAGGAACCTATCATTAAACATATCATAATAGGGAGACGACCAAGTCATGCCTAATATTATATCAAAATCAATCATATCCAAAATCACTAAATCATCGCTAGTCTGAAAACCCATAAACAAAATAGGACAAGCATGATAGACATGGGTGCCTATGAATGACTCTCCAACAGGAGTAGAAACATGGATAGGGACATCAAGTATATCTCAAATCATAGCAAATTTTGAGGTAAATCGCACGGATACGTAGGAATAAGTAGAAACCGGATCAAATAACACATTAGCCATCCAGTCACAGACAAGAATAGTATATGTGATCACCACGTCAGACGCATCTGCCTCATTCTTGCCTGGAAAGGCATAACACTGAGCCCTATCATCTTGACGAGCCACTTCCCTTCCTGGTTGCATGTTACCCTGGCCTGCATTACCATTTCCTCTACCTCCATGACCTCGCTGACACCTTGTGAATGCCCTCGACCATTATTTCCATTCCCCGTGGGTACCACTGCTCTAGACTGTTGCTGCATGGAATTTAACACACGTGAGTGGGGATAATATCTCCTTATATGCCCAGGTTCACAATAGTTGTAACATATACGATCAAAAGATGGCTTACTGCCCACTGAAGGTGCGACTCCCTGGTTATCCTTAATCAAATTATGAGGTGGAGTTCACGAGTAATTACCTATCGAGGTGGGCATAGCGGATTGAATTGGCTTGGCTGCAAGCGTTGGCCTTCTGGAGCCCTGGAATAAGAACCTTGCAAGTTGCCTGAATTCTTGGCCTTTTTGCCAATGCCTTAGCTTGATCATCTCGCCTGACCCCCTCCACTTTCTCAACATAGTTTGTTACCTTATTAAAGCTCCTCCCTGTAGAGGTCATATGAACAGATAATACCTGCAACTCAAAATTTAGTTCCCTAATAAATAAATAGTTTCTCTCCTCCTCAGTAGTCACCAATTGAATAGCATATCTAGACAAAGCATGGAACTTGCCCTCATAAGCAGCCACTGACATACCACCTTACTCCAAAGCCTTAAACTCATCCTTCTTACGATCCCTCAAAGTTCTAGGCACATACTTTTCTAGAAACAGAGCATGAAATTGGGTCCAAGTAAGTGGAGGTAAAGTTGAAGATCTACATTCCATATAAGCTCTCCACCATTGCTTAGCCTCACCTTGAATTTGAAAGGTCACAAACTCAACCCCATGCTGTTGGACAATTCCCAACTTATGAAGCCTCTCAAAGCAACCTAAGATAAACTCACAAGCATCCTCATTATCATAACTCAGAAACACAGGAGGCTTTAGCTTCAAAAACTTAGTCAACATTCCATGCTCATTACCAGTCATAACAAAACCCAACAAAGGATGGAAGAAACCATCATTACCTCCCGTTCCACTCATCTTGGGTGCACTGCTAGAAACAGGGGGATTAGCGGGAGCTTTAGTTGCTTGAACAGAAGGAAGCACTCCAGGACCAATTAACCCCTTCAAGAATGACATGATCTGTCAAGCTAACACTGGGTCTATGGGAGGAACATCGGTAGTCTCACCCTGCACCTCTTCCTCTTGTCCCGCCTCCTCAATGTTTTCAACCTCGATATCCTCTTCAATCTCTTCGTGATGTATGGGATGGGCCTCATTTTGGGGAAAATTTTCGAATGGTACCCCATCTCGAGCTGGCCCCACTCTTCTACGGCCTCTACCCCTAGCTATTTCTCTACCCCTACTTTGACCTCGACCTCTCGCTGCAGATTCCTCAGCTGGAGCATTGACGGGAGCTAGGAGCCTGATGCCATTGAATCTAGTATTAACCATCTGCGGACAAAAGAGTGACGGAGGTTAGATACCAATTTGAATCACCAGATACCAATTGGAATCAAGTCATAGCACGAAAGTAAACAAGAGAAAACATAGAGATATCCTAAAGTCCTATAGCATCTCGAAGAAAAATAAAGGCGTCCTAGTACCGTTCCGCGAGACTCTATTAGACTTGTGTCGGTACATCGAGATCAACGAACCTAGGCTCTTATACCAGCTTTGTCACAACCCATACCGTCGATATTAGCACCCACACTAACCCTCCGGTGGGAGAACCACTACTACAACCTAAAGCAAGCAACTAAACAAAAAACTAAAGCATTTAAGTTACGGAAGCAAGGTAATTATCTAAAGACTGAAGTTCACATAAACTTCCAAAAGATCTAACAACTAAACAGGGCATAAAATACACCTAGAACCCGAAGGTCAATGTACCAAAACTTCTAACAATGAACCAAAGTATAAACAAGAAGGAATACCACCCCAAACTAATGAACTAATCAACTAACTAGAAAAATGTAAGTTTGAAATGTGGACATAGACGAAAGGAGAACTCCTGGCAGCCCGGAATAATTGGATCACCCTTCAATTTGAACGATCACTAATCTTCTAAGAGAGGTCTATCAATAGCCGCTTGAAGATGCCCTGTACTCAACAAAGAAAGAGCAAGTGCAGCATCTGTACACAACCACAGTGTACTGGTAGGATCACGCGGCTATCCCACTAAGTGCAACATACATAAATCAATAAAACAATATAATCAAATGCATATATCGAACATATACAATATTATCAACATTTACGAACAACGAACAACTTCACATTTTTCAAGATACACAATTATGACAAGTCATTGGTCCTCTCATGGAACCCAAACACAAACAGTTAACATACCGGAATGTGGTACCCAATCTAATTTTTATGCCAAAATATGGCAATCGATCCCATATTTATGACGAAACATGCAAACCGATCCAAGTTAGTGTGTCGGAACGCAATACCCAATCCATTCAACAAGCCACAATCACAATCACAAAGTACATTCTTATAGTCATACAATCAAGTGATGATTCATGGAATTCATCATTTATTTATCCTCATCTACAACAAGTGTGATCAATAATGCAACATCCGCATACATACATGTATCATAATGAAGCAAGAAAAACATACATCAGACAATCACAGAATCACAACCATCACCTACCTCGAAACAAGCTTGAAACCCTAAGAAACTTGATCCTTCCCTTTCCGGATTCATTCCACATGTTCTTGGTCTACAAACAATCATAATAACACCGGAATCAATAAACAATCACTAATTACCCGAATTACTAACAAATCTAACAACCCTAGATCATACCCACGATCCCAAGTATCCAAAATAGGGGTGTTTCCACCAAAAATTCTAGATCAAAAACCTCCCCCATCGATAATTACCCATTAGATTATGTTCTACGGATCGAAAAACGGATTTAGGGAGTGAAAACCTTACCTTTAGCCTCAAGGATGGTGGAAAACTGTCAAGAATCACATGGGGTTCGTTCCTTAGCTCTAAAAACCGAAAAGTGCAGAATAAAGACATTTTGTGGTTTATTTACGACCTTAAGTCACGTCGGACTCGCCACAACGGTCCTCACCCCGCTACAGTGGCCCCGCTCTGGCGGCAGAAATCCCGCTTCAGCATCTTGCACATAACCAGTGAGCTATTTTAATAATTCCAAGACCCCCATTTAACAAATCACCTTTAACCAACGACGCTCAGAAAATACCGTTCACGCTAAGATCGATTTTGGGAGTTCTACCCATGGGAATTCAATTCTGTAAAGTCATACGTATTCCTTAACGACTTATATAACTACGCATGTAATCAAAATCATAATTAAATCACCCGATTGTTACCAAATTTCCCTACACCTTAATGACTATGATTTCATTCAAATCTGGACTAGGTTGGAAAATTCCAAGTTACTACGATAAAGTTTTTCGACCCAAAAATTTTCCCCGTTGTCTTTTCTATAACGACAGAACTCGGACGTTACAACTTGTTAGGAGTTCTTTGTTGACGAGCGTTTCTTAATTTGTATCTAGTAGTTGTAAGTTTATATAGTAAGCGAGCAATCATATTGATATCCGAGATTAGTAATAAACATGAATCTTGAATTTGAGATGAATGTTGTGATCAAAAGAATAGAAATATGAGGGTGATGATGTTAGACTTGAGATTTGATTAGGTAAACTTGACATAGAGGAGGTGAAGAATTGAGATGTTAGCTGCAATAACCTTTTGATAAGGGCAGTGAAGTGTGGCTACGTCACAAGAGTAACAAGATCATTAAGAGGTGTACCGAGATGGTATGTAATCAGATGAGGTTCCAATTAAGTTTTGATATTCCATGTGTGCCTAGATAACATAATTGAGCTGCCAATAGTGTATAGGGTGGTGCAAGTGTAATTTTGTCACGACTCAGACCATCATGATTGGCACCCACACTAACCCTCAGGTGGGAGAACCATTAATACAAATTAGCTAACCCAAGAAATAAACATTTAAAGATACGGAAGAAAGTTTAAAAGTAGAAATAAAGTAGAGTTCCCATAAACTCCAAAAGTCTAACAATGACTATCAAAACATTGCAGAAATATTCCCTAGAAACTGAAAGTCAGTGTACCAAAACTCTAACAAGCCATAAGTCTAAAGAAAGAGGGGTACAACCCCAAAAGCTAAACAATTGAACATCTAAAGTACTAATCTAGGTCCGAGTAAGAGGGACTGAACAAAAGGAGAACTTATGGCAGCCTGAAAAAATTGGCTCACCCTTAAATTCGATTTGATCACTGATCTCCTAGTTGAGGTCTATCAATAGCCGCCTGAAGATACCATGTACTCAGCAAATAAAGTACAGTATCAGTACACAACCATAGTGTCTAGTAGGATCACACGACTATTACAGTAAGCGAAACATATACAAGTAGCCACAACATAGTAAACACACATATACCGAACATATACAATATCAATTATTATTTCAGGAGCAATGTGCCATTCCACATTTCTAACATGAAGTACATACACATTTATGACAAATGAATGGTCCTCTTATGGAACCCATGCCAAAACTGTTAGTGTGCCAGATCGTGACACCCGATCCAAGTTAGTGTGTTGGAATGTGACACCCGTTCCCGTATGTTTGTCGGTACGTGACATCATATCCCAATTAGTGTGTTGGAACGTAAAACCATGTCCATTCAACAAGCCACAATCATAATCACAACGTACATTCTCATAATCATACAATCAAGTGTTGATTCATGGCATGCATTCATTCGTTCATACTCATTCGCATTTGATCTGATCAATAGTGCAACATTTGCATACATACATGCATTACAATAAAGAAAATACTAACATACATCACACAAACATGAAATCAAACCATCACCTACCTCAAAAAAATCTTGAATTCTCCTAAGAAACTTGATTATATGCTTCCCTTTCCAGATTCTTACCGCTTGTTCTAGGTTTACAAATAATTAAGGTCTAATTTACCTGGACTATGACAAACCCTAAACCCAAGATCCAACTCATGATCCTAAGGTGCAGCTAGAACTTTTCCCACCATACAATTCAGTTCAAAAACCCTCTCTTAACAATATATAATCAAGACTCTAAGTTCTATAGATCGAAAAATGGATTAGAGGAGTAAAATCCTTACCTTTAGTGCTAGAAGAGGTAGAAAACTATCAAAAACTTTCCTTGGTACATCTCTTAGCTCTCAAGAATGAAAATTGCACAATAATGACGTTTTTAGGCTTATTTCCGACTTAAGTCACGACTGACCCGCTATGACGTCTCCCATCCCGCCACAACGGCCTCTCCCTGGCTGGATAATTCCTGCCCTGACGGTTTAAATGAAAATGGAGAGTCGAAAGTTGAGTTTCAAACCCCTATTTCACAACATACCTTCAACCCATGACACTCAGAAACTACCATTCACGCTAAGATTAGTTTCGGGAGTTCTACTCGCCAGAATTCAATTCTGTAAGGTCGTACAGGTTCCTTAAAGTCTTAGCTATTTACTCATGTAACCAAATTCATTATTAAATCTCTTTTTTATTACCTGATTTCCCTAGACCTCGCATGACTCAGATTTCATCCAAATCTGGACTAGGCTTGGATTTCTCAAGTTACTACGAAAAACTTTTCTGACCCAAATTCTTTTATCGATGGATTTTCTATAACGACGTGAACAGGTCATTACAAATTGTCCTAAAGAGTTAGATGAAGCAGCCTTAGGATCCAATGAGAAAAGGTCAAGAGAAACATCTTAGAAAGAGGTCTTAGTACCTGCTTATGGAGAGTTTGATAGTCATGAGATAAAAATTTCCCGAGTGTTAGAGTAAAGGGTGATGTAGACTAGTTTAGAGATGATGAAATAGGTCCATATCTTTCAAGTGTTAGCTTTAGACCTAAGGGGGAGCTTATAAGATTAGAAACGAAGTCTAGTGTTGAGGATAAGATAGTAATGAGTTCAAAAGAGTATGTGATATATCTTTTTAGAGGTCCTTTTAGTAGTGGAGTGATGTTAGAAGGAGAAGTTTAATGTTCTTATCATGATAATGATTGTTTGATAATTCCATCTAAGGTTATAAATAAAGAGGAAGAGGAGGATGAGGTTGTACTATGAGAAATAGTTAAATGAGATCCCTTAGTTGGTTCCGAGTAGTAATGCGAGAAATTCTAGTTGGTATGACAGAGATGATGAGAGAATGAGAACTTCTTAAGGACCTGGTTAGTAGGAATCCATGGAGTTGTTAGAGTACTAAGCTTGAATGTGGTTTTGTTAAACATTAGGTGGTTCTTGATATGAGCCCAATGTTGATTAAATGTGGTGGTAAAGAGTAATATTTTTGGGTTGAGATTCCCTATAGTGAGGTATAGAACCTGAACCTTAGGATTTGGGTTAGGCTTGAATATAGTATGAGCGTGACGTTAGACTCAGACCTTGGTAAGAGAAGTCATGTACCCTTGTGGGAGCTATGAGTTGCAGCTAATGAGGTATGATAATAAGGAAAGAAGAGCATAGTTGACGAGTGTTGCTAGGCTTAACAGCTAGCAGTCACATTACCCCGGGCAAGGCATTCCTATTCATAGTTCATGCCCAGACTTTCTTTTGTTTCAGATAAGGTAACTTCAGAGAGAGCGTGACTATGTTCACAACAACATCGTTCTTGACTTAGGTGCTATAGGAAGTCCCAACTCTTGGTATGAATCAGTTCGGCCTATGTTATAAGGCAATTTAAAGAGTCAGAAGAGATAGTAAGAGTAACCCCATTCCATACCTAGTCCAGCCATCATTCGAGGACGAATGATCCTAAGGGGGATTTAATGTAACACCCCAAAATATTTTGAGGCCAAGACTCAAACCATTATTCGTTGTGAGTAGGTGTAGAACCTTGAGTTCCAAAAAGAACTAAAGAGAAATTCATCCAAGTCATTCGTAAGTTCTTTTAAATTTTGGGTCAACTTCAAACGACCATAACTTTTAGCATATAATGAGTTATGTGTCCCATGAAGTATAAAATCGAAGATATTTGATTCCTCTTACCAACACCGCTGAGTTTGCCAAAATCCAAGTTCGGATGAGGGAGATATGACTGTTTGAGTGCAGCCTCTTAGATAGGGCCTTTTCATCCGAACTAAGGAGGGGTATTTTCCTTACCCCCACTTAGTCTAAGACTGAATTACACCCAATTTAGGTTCTAAACTTATTAGAATCAGTTTCATTCACCCCCAAAATGTTTAAGGCATTATAGAGAAGATTTAAGAGAACAAAAAGTTCAAAGTTCCAAGCGTTCATCCAAGATTTCGCCAAGAACTAGTTCTTTAAGGTATGTAAGCTCCCACAGTGATGGGTTCGTTCACCCACACGCCAATCATGATTTATATTATTGAATTCATCCATAAAGATTGATAAATTTAAGTTCTTGATGAGTGTTTTTGAGGTATTGTTTTCCATTCTTGATTTATGACGTTTGGTTGAGTTCTTGAGGCGAGGATCTTGTTAATGAGAACTGTTCTTGAGTCTTTTTCGAGTAGATTTTTATTTAATTCAGTTGGTTAAATGAATCTAAGATAGTTTGGAAGAAACCATTCGATTCTAGGTCAATTAGGGGGAAAAATCTAGAAGAGAAATTCTTTGGGTTTTCTGGGCAGGGGGCAAGAGCGTCGCGCCAGCAGTGCGCTAGGAGTGAGCCTCTAAATTTTAGCGCTGGCACCCCGCGGTACTCAGTGCGCCAGGATCTCCTTCCCCATTCTTTTGCCATCGTTCATCCCGTTTAAGTTCTTTTAAAGTGTACTGATGTTTGCGTAATCAAGACACAACTTCCAATGCAAGTGTCTACGATCGTATAATAGTAAAGTAACCCAACCAAGGGTTGGGGTCGATTCCCAAGGGAGTGGTTCCTGAAAATTAGTGGTTAAACGCAAAAGTGCTAAAGCCAACCGTAGCTAAAGACTTTACCGAATGAAGACATGACAAATTAAAGGGTTTGACACGAGTTTCAATTATCAATGGGGGGTTTGTAAACAAGTAAAAAACAAAATCAACAAAAATAAAGAGAGATACGAATATGGAGACGGGATTTTTGGGATGTGATAAGAATACGGGCTAAACTAGACTATTGGGTACATGCTTTTGATAGTAAGTTCGTTGAATATTTGTGACTAGGCTAGACTATAGTGGGGGTAAATTCTCTATTGAGCAACTTACCCCGAATCAACCCGATTTCTCTCGAACACCGGGTTGACACTTTAAGCACAACCTCCACCTTAGCCCACTCACTCTCTCTAGTTGAGTGTGTGGGAGAAGGACTAGGGTTCACTTTCTCAAGCTGAACCTCATGTCGACCCAATCCCACCGACCATCAATTTAGTAGTCTTAGCTTTACAACCTCTTTCTTGAGCAAGACAAAAATACAAAGGCGAAATAGGATTTGCAACTACAATTTCATTAAGTTCCACCACAACTACTAAACAAAATCACATTTACACAACAAATAAACCATCAACAAGCAAGACCCAACAGATAATCTAACCCATATTCACAAAGTCACACCCTAAGAATTGGGGTTTTAACTAGACATGTAAAAGAGATAAAAACTTATAAAAATCTCAATTTCCATCAATGGGTATGCCAGATTAACTCTTCAAACAAGTCGAGAGTGAAGAATCCACAAGACCCAAGTCCAAAATCTTGGAGTTGAAACCCTTTGAATCTTCAAGTTCTTCAAAATCCCTCTCCAAACATAGAGAGAATATTGTCTCTCAAAATTGTATTCTAAACTTAATACAACTTAAACTGACTGCTAAGAATAAAAATTGAACTAGTATTTGTAGTTTTCAGAAAATGTGTTGCGAAAGAGCCATTTGGTGCAGTTAGTCGGGATCGCTGATACACTCGGCGATCTATCCTTTGGTCTGTTTCATCGCCTTTCAGCTCTTGCCTTTAGCATCTTCGCGTCCTTTAGGTGACATTAGTCACACTCACCGATCCACTGGGCGACACGCCGAGTGGTCACTTGGCTCGCCGAGTTTTACAAAACCTTCAGTCAAAGTGAGGGTCCAAACGGCGGTCTTAATCGGGCACGCGGACCATTTTGGCGATTCACTGACTGACCATTTTACTCGCCAATATGCATTTTCCAAAAACTTTCATTAGTTAAACCTGCACCATTAACACACCATTATTTATAAAAGAAAACAAAAGCTTTTAAAACCTTGGGTTGCCTCCCAAGAAGTGCCTTAGTTAGCGTCGTCGTACGACGCAAGTCCTTACTCACTCTCCATTGGTGGGGTGGGTCCTAGTGTTACTAGGTAACCCCAATAGTTCATCTGAGTGAAGATGAGGCATTACATAACTCGTGAGTGTCCTGATCAACTAGATCGATCTAGAATGGAAGCCAATCATTTGATTCAACACTTTAATATTCTCCTTCATCTCTTCCAACATTCAATATTGTTTGGTGATCTTTTGGAGAATGATTTGGAGTGTGTCCTCGACAGGATTATTCTCCTTGTCTATAGACTGTTTCCGCTTATGAGGGGGTATGTACCTCCATTGGCTCTTGCACTGGTTTTTCACATCTGATATTTTGGTGGCCAACTAATTCAGCTGAGTTACCATTGCGGTTAACTTGAAGTCCCTCTCAGCTTCTTGACTCGTCTCAGCCGTATTGCTACCATTTCCCTCAGCCATGCTCAGGGTATCTTCCTACATCAAAACTTTCAAAGAAAAATAAAACCAAAATAAAGTTAGAACGACTATTAAAAGCAAAAGTCTTCTTAACCAAAAAAATTCACGTAACACCACTCCCCGGCAGCAGCGCCATTTTGATGTTTGCGTAATCAAGACACAACTTCCAATGCAACTGTCTACGATCGTATAATAGTAAAGTAACCCTACCAAGGGTTGGGGTCGACTCCCAAGGGAGCAGTTCCTGAAAATTAGTGGTTAAGCTCAAAAATGCTAGAGCTAACCGTAGCTAAAGACTTTATCCAATGAATACATGACAAATTAAAGGGTTTGACACGAGTGTCAATTATCAATGGGGGTATCTTAAACAAGTAAAGAACAAAATCAACAAAAATAAGGAGAGATACAAATATGGAAATGGGATTCTTGGGATGTCATAGGAATACATGATAAACTAGACTATTGAGTATATGATTTTGATAGTAAGTTATTTTAATATTTGTGACTAGGCAAGACTATAGTGGGGGTAAATTCTCTCTCGAGCAACTTACTACCAATCAACCCGGTTTCTATCGAACACTGGGTTGCCGCTTTAAGCACAACCTCTGTCGTAGCCCACTAACTCTCTCGAGCTGAGTGTGTGGGTGAAGGACTAGGGTTCACTCTCTCGAGCTGAACCTCATGTCTACCCAATCCCACCGGCCATCAATTTAGTAGTCTTAGTTTTACAACCTCTTTCTCGAGCAAGCCGAAAACACAAAGGTCAAATCGTATTTGCAACTACAATTTCATTAAGTTCCTCCACAACTACTAAATTAAATCACATTTACACAACAAATAAACCATCAACAATAAAGACCCAATAGATAATCTAACCCATATTCATAAAATCACACCCCAAGAATTGGGGTTTTAGCTAGACATGTAAAAGAGATAAAAAGTTATACCACTCTCAGTTTCCATCAATGGGTATGCAAGATTAAGTCTTAAAACAAGTCAAGAGTGAAAAATCCACAAGACCCAAGTCCAAAATCTTGGAGTTGAAACCTTGTGAATCTTCAAGTTCTTCAAAAACCCTCTCCAAACTTAAAGAGAAAATTGTCTCTCAAAATTGTATTCTAAACTTAATACAACTAAAACTAATTGCTAAGAATAAAAACTAAACTAGTATTTATAGTTTTCAGAAAATGTGTTGCGAAGGACCTATTCGACAGTTTTTCAGGATCGCTGGTACACTCGGTGATCCACCCTTTGGTCTGCTTCATCGCCATTCAGCTCTTGCCTTCAGCATTATTGCATCCTGTATCATAGGGCGGTATAGTACTGCTTTGCGGAACTTCATGGCAACACGCCGACTGCTCCTTTTCACCGCCGATTTGATCCTTTCTTTCAAGGCTCAGCGCACTGGAACAAAAGGCGAGGATAAAACTTTTTGGCGACTCACCGAATGGGATCGGCGATACTCAGATCTTCATTTCTTCATTTTTTAAGCTGCCTTTGTTCCTATTTTCTAAGTAGTCTCCATGCTTTCCCTCAAACACCAGATACGTGAAACTAAAAGGTTTTCATCCGATATTGAGACAAAATATGCATTTGAGGACACTAATTCTATCAAAACATAGCCGTAAATGGGTCCAATTTATGGAATCATCATGTACCTTCAATCCCTTCCTGATTTTACTATTCTAAATCACATTTAATCATCAAGATCCTTTATATCATGAATCATAACTTTTGAATTCATAATTCGAATTCAGGATAGAGTTAAGAGTAAATTTCGAGGGAGTTCTTTTAGTCATATTTGAGAAGTCTTATGCAAACTTTTAAAACTTGTTTCAAGACTCGAGTAAGTGAGTATGCGAATGAGGAGAGTGTATTCACGAGCCTACATTATTATTGAGATCCTCGAGTCAATTCGTTCATTCACATAAATTTTGCATGAACTCCATAAATTGAATATCCTTGAGAGGAGTAGTATCTTCGAGTTCTATGTTCTTGAGCATTAAGTTCCTAATCCTTTTTGAAACTATATTTCATAATTATGGGGTTACCATATATTGTACATGGAGGTCCTTGAGTTGAGTCGGTCATGCCCATAATTCCGCATAAACCCTATGAGTCGAGAATTCTTGAGATGAGTAGTATGCTTGAGTCCTTGAGTTCTGGAGTTATTGAGTTTTAAGTATTAAGTTCTTTGTATGGTTTTTGAAACCGTTTACTTGAATCGTTCACGTCCATAATTCGGCATGAACCCTATTTGAGAAGTCTTTTACAATTATTTATAATATGTTTAAAGTCTTGAGTAAATAAATTTGAGGATGAGGAGAGTCGAGTTTCATTTTTTTTAAATGAATATAAGGGAACTAAGTATTCCCAAGAGTAAATATTTTTACATTTAAAATGAGAGGAAAATTTGATTTCCAAATGAGTTCATGAGGAGATTTGAGCACTATCTCTTTTAAGAGAACCTTTTGAGTAATAATCTCAAAGTTTGAGGATGAGGAAATGTTTTTAAACATATAAGCATAAGTTATATTATTGGGAGTAGTATTGAGCACCGATATGGGGAAGAGTTTAGAAAACTCACAGCCCCCATAAACCATGTATGCTAACATGGGTAAAGGGTCATACTTTTTAGATGATTCCTTATTGCCTTTTATCATATCTTAGTGAATCCACTTAGTTGAGGATGTCTAATACTCTGGCAAGGTATATGACAGTTTTGCTGCGTGGGCGAGATGTTGTATCATCACATAACTCATCGTTATGGTTGTTCGTTAGAGAATATCCCAAATAAGAGTTATTATTATATTTCTACATACAATTGAGTTATTATTGTATTTTATATACAATTGAGTTATTATCTACTGTTTTAAAATCTTTCCATATATTGCATCTTTAATTGTAGCTTAATTCTTGAGTATCTTTGAGTTGAGTATCTTGATTTGAGTATCTTTGAGTTGAGTATCTTACCTTTGAGTTGAGTATCTTATCCTTGAGTTGAGTATCCTATCCTTGAGGGGAGTTTGAGTTGACTGAGTTTGAGAAGAGGTAAGTATGTTTCTTTTCTATCAATTCAAGCTTATATTTATGCTTTAGAATTCCCCTTACATGCTCGCACTTTCCATGTACTGACGCCATTTGGCCTGCATCTTTTATGATGCAGATACACGTATTAAGGGTCATCAACATGCGCTATGTTAAGACCACTTGCAGTCCCAGTTGGCTTTGATGAGCCTCCTTGCTTCCGGAGGGTTCCACTTTTATTTTCAGTTTGTTAGGATGTCGATGGTCTTGTCCTGATAATTCTTCTGTAACAGTAGAGGCTTCATAGATAGTTTAAAAGTCGAGGAGTTTATCATTATTCCCTTTGTTGTTGTAATGCTTTGAGTTCATGAGGCATTTAACTAATACTTGTTATAATATTTTCAGACGATTATTCGAGTTGAGTTTAAGTTAAGCTTTTAAAGTTATTTTTGCATCACTAGTTTCCATTTTGCTTGAATAATATCTTCCGCTGAGTAGTGAGCTAGGCCAAGGGTTCGCTTGAAAACCAGCAATGGTTTTCAAGTGTCAGTTACGTCTAGGGTGTAGGCTCGAGTGTGACTTATCCTACATAAATTCTGTCATAAGTTATACATGTATTAGTTATGCGTGTTTCTAAATTGTCAATCCAACTCCATATTAATTTTATACATGAATAACTTATTTCCTATCTACCTATCAAATGTCGTATAAGTTATTTGGAAACTAATATACAAATAACATGTTTCTTATCCAGCTATCAAACGATCCTTTAGGGTCATTGGTGCCTAGTTAGAGTTATGCAGGTATTAATAATGTAAGGATTAGTTATGAGTGAATCTGTGTGTTATTTAATGTAGGTATTAGTTATGCAAAAAATAGTTATTCATGTATTAATTATTCCACTTTTTAGTCTTCGTAAAATAGTACTCCCTCCGTCCTATTTAATGTGACGCCCTTTCCTTTTTAGTCCATCCCAAAAATAATGTCACCTTACTATAATTGGAAACAATTTAACTTTAAAAATTCTTCTTCCCCCTTGATGGAATAATTTACAACCACACAAATATCCTCAGATTGTTTTAGACCACAAGTTTCAAAAGTCTTCCTTTTTTAATAAACACCATGTCAAGTCAAATAGTGCCACATAAAATGGAACAAAGGGAGTACATATGTTCCTCATAACTTATACATGTATTAATTATGCGTGTGTAATGATACTCTAGGTTATTTTCTCAATTTTCTGATCTTTTCAATGTTTAGAGCATTCATGTAGCGACCCCAAGTTTTTATGACTTTTTGGGACAGTTTGGTCACCTAATTGTTCGTGTTGTTTTTACGCAAGTTTATGCATTTTGGAGCTCTTGAAGGTTGAATGGTTGACTCGGATCAAAACTTCAAGTAAATAACCTCAGAATGAAACTTTCATGGTTTCTTTAGCTCCAGAACGTCGAGTTTCTTCTAGAAGGACCTTTGATTTCGGTGTTGAGGTTTTTGGGCTCATTTCAACCTTTTTTTGTAGATTTTAGCTAATATGGGACCATGTGGGGTAGGGCCACTTCTTTCCGATACAGACTCCAATGGATGTTTTGATGGTTCCCTTGAGTCCACAATGTGGAATTTTATGCGGTATATTAGTTTGATTGTGCCCACGGGGTCCTAGATGAATCCGGAGCACCCAATCAAACATCGAAGCCCTAGCTGATTTTTTTGCTTTGCTGATACCTAAAACTTTGTCAATCGTGATTCCAACTCTTGACCTCGTAATAGAGATGAAAAATTCTAAAAAAATATTTTTTCTTCATCACATTTGGGACCCATTGGACTCGTGATAGCGATGAGCAATTTTCAAGCCTTTTAAAACCAATCCCCTACGATTTTTAAGCATCTTCCCTATTTTAAAAATGTGATTGTTAGATCTCTAGACCTTCCTCTTGGGAGATTCGAGTCATATAATGTCTGGAATTGGCATAGCTACATATTGGAGCGATTTAGGAAGCGCGGGGGATGTCAGATTGAGGAAGCTTCTGCCCAAACTCTTGATTGGTCAAGTTTGATGATTTTGTTGCATTGTGTTGTTTCCTTCCTTTATTAGCATCAAATTATGTCTCATTTTGGGACACAATCATTGTAAGTTATTTAGGACATTTTGAATGCGTCAATTTTGAAATTCACGATACAAGTTGCAGATTCCTTTTTTGACTCGATTTTTGGTTTATCTCTAATTATTATAATTTTAGTGTCTAAATGTCTGTATTGACATAGTGACCAATATTTTAATAGTGTGATGATGATCAGAGGTCCTTGTGAAGTGGGAATGTAACACCCCATATACTAGAACAAACCAGATTATAGATTTCAGATGTTGCAAGTGGCACCCACGGGGACCATACACGGACCGTAGGAGGACCCACGGTCTGCCCTGCAGGTTCGTAGTGCACCACATCTGACCCTCCCCAGAAGTTCCAAAAAAATTATTCTAGGTGTCGACCCATGGTCGGACCCACAGACCGTAGGTCAGGCCACGGACCGTGTCCGTGGATCTGACCCTCAGTTTCCAGCCCCCAGTCACGATCGACGGTTGACCAGTACGGACTGTCAGTCGATCGACAGTCCGTCGGTGACTCCAACAGCATTTAAGTCAGTGGTCTTTTGGTCTTTTCCTTATGTATTGGACCCCTAAACTACGTCATTTAAACCCCTACGCTACGTAGTTTTTGTCAGTTTTAGCCAAGTAACTTAACTAGAATCTACCATAAGCAAATCATTCACCAAAACTTAGAAAAATTTGAACGTAAAGAGGAGAAAGAAGTCGAGCAGCCCTAGTCCAAGAACATAACAGGTTTTCATCAGTCCAAGAACTCCGTGAAATTTGTCACCGGGTATGTGGGATTTCACTAGAAGGTTCCTTTCACTCATTAGGTCCCTACATTTCAGTCAGAATCTTGATCCCTTATCATTATCTAGACCTAGAGTTTCTTTGAATGTTAGAAATTGTTGGGTTTATCTGTTAGAATGATCCAAATCAGATTATCATGATTTTAGTATCATTTTGTGTAGACAAAACCCTTGCTATGTGGTTCTTTAGTTCATGAATTACACATGCTAGGTTAGATATTTCAAATATACATGCCTCAGATTTGAATGTTTCATTATCACCATATTAATGTTGCATTTTCAATTAACATGTCAGTTTTGAGCTATCCAGTATTGTAGAAATTTAGTCATAAATTGTTACTTGCATAATCAATTGGGAGAAGTTTAATAACGAGTGGACTAGGGTTCAGCGTACCTAAATAGTCCCAGAACTATGTACCCTGTAGGTTGTAAGTCCCCTCCGTGGGCATCATTTTAGTGATCACGCCAGTCATGCCTCTATACCTCTAGACGGGTATATTGGGTCCTCACGATGGGGCATAGACATCAGAGTCCACATTTCTCTCATGAGGTTTTATGTCGGTTATTAGTAGCTCCCATACAGTCAGATTATGTTGCATTGATCATGTTATGAGCTTTAGTTCAGATTTCAGTTTCAGCAGGTTATAAACTTGGTCATTGCATTCAGTATTTCATGTTCAGCATTCTCAGTATATTCTCATGTGTTATCTCTTATCATTGCTCAGATTTATACTTTAGTTCAATTATGTTATTGTTCGGGTTTACTCTATCCTGCCTACTTAGTACCTTTCAAGTACTGACGCATACTCTGCGCTACATCTTCTCGTGATGTAGGTTCAGGTTCTCAGCTTCCAGATCAAGCATAGATCAGTTCGCGATCTTCATTTCAGCAGCATCAGTGGTGAGTCCTCATTCTTCGAGGACGAGTGACATGATTATATTCCTTTGATTTTAGTCTTTAGTATTCAGTATTTCCTAGACTAAGCTGGGGCATGTCCCAACACTTCTAGTCTGTTAGAGGCTATTTTTCAAACATAGTTAGTTTCAGCTTTAGTGTTTGACTTTGACTTTTCAGTTGTTGTTGAACTCTCACTTTTCATTTATTTAGATAGTATATGGGTATTCCTCATCATTTCAATTTACATGATGATATAGATTTCACCAAATATTTCATTACTTCAGTTTATCTTTAGTATGCTTATGATATGCCAGCACGGTTAGCTTGGGGTCGCTTGTTGTCACGACCCGGGAGCACCCCCTAGTCGTAACCGGCGTACTCGACCTCGAAGAGGTCTAATACAAGCCTCTTAGCATTCATTCATCGCATAAACACTAAAACCATAAGGAATTTAAAACTTTATTTACTAAGAAAACATTT